>JAOPGA020001020.1:0-20195 GCA_026419775.2 Acrasis kona
TTATCGGCTCCTACTTTGGATTGCCATTCGCTCGGTAATTGTTCGTGTTCGGGTCTGGCGCTCGCGAACCATTCGTTCCAATCTTGATTCTCGTCTTCGAAGCTTTGTGCAATTCCGTGGAAGTTGGGCAACTTGTCTAATTCATAAATGTTGTCCCATGATTGTTCGGTCAACCATTTACAAGGATTGGGTGTTTGTGTTTCCTTATCGAGAACTTGACCTCCTCGGAGTAAAAATAAATGTTCCTCCATATTAATAGCATTATTCTCCTGTAGAATCTTGACGCACATTTGGAACGAAAATAGTAACTTGTGACGTTCGAATAATCCTTGACATGTTGTTTTGTAAACTTCCATGGTGTGATGTGAATTTAACATTTGGACTCTTTGTGCGATCATATCCGTTCTGGATGGTTTTTGACTGGTTTCGATGCTCACTTTGAATAATTTGATATAAGTGTCCAAACTGAATTGGTACATTGGATCGATCAATCCCAAATCACACAACACAAAGTATAAAATACTTGCTCTGGATGCAGCCTTTCTGTAGTTGTTTCTCATGCCATCAATCTTCTTTTCTGTATCTTGACTAGTTGCCAATTGTTGTTTGATTTCTTCGCTCGTTCTCTTTGATTGAGATAGCGTCATGATCAAGTTTTCATCTTCTAGCAGAGAACTACTGCTGCTGCTCGTCAACAATCTCAAAATCTCATCTTCCAAATCTTGCATCTTTTTCTTTGCATTGGCGACGCTGATGACGATATCGTTCTTTTGTTCTTCCAACTCTGGTCTTTCGGTGGCTACCACGATACCCAATAATTGATCCTCTAATCCTTGTTTTGTAACGCTGAAGTTTACGATGGTCGTCTTTGTGGATATTTCTGGAGCGTAATGAGGATTGGATATTTTGGTAGTCAAGAATAATTTGAATTTTCTATTGTAATCGATTTCCTTGTCGCCAATCTTGATTACTTCTCTGTTACCTCTCTTCATGACTGCTTGGGATAGGATGGGTTCCAGTAGTGGATCCAATTCCTCGCCAATGTCTTGTATCAAGACGGTCAATCCGAATTTTACTGCATTCTCCAACATTTGTTTGATCTTGTTCATGTTTTTGAGTTCGCCTATTTGAATGTTTTGAGCCTTGTATTGTGATTTGATCCATCGATTGGCTTGTGATTGTGGATCGATCATGAGCGGCCATCTCCTGCCGCGAGTCACCAACACGCCATTCTCCGAAGAGAATACATCATTGGGCAATCCATTCGTATTCCAGACGTGCAAGTCTGTATCCTTTGCTAAGAATTTAGCAAATGTGAACTTACTACTGATTGGAATTTTGGATTTCTTCACTTTATCTTCCCATGATTTTCTTAATTGTTCTCTGTATTCTCCATTAAAGGGACCTGCGTAGCTCATGAAAGCAGCTGCCATCAATACGTCACCAACCAAGTGATTCAGATCCTCCTTGTATAGTTTTATGCTACTGGTCCATCGCTCTCTTTCTCCTTCGAGACCTCCTACCAATTGTTTAGCTCTCGTTAATTTCAATTCGGTCTCTTCTGCTTGTTTCTTGATGGCATCGCGATTGGTGCTGCTCTCTGTGTAACGATCCGATAAGATTTTGATTTTTTTGGTAATGTCATCTAATTTAGCTTCGGCGTCTTCTAATCCTCTAATGTTTCTTTCTAACGTTTGCGTGGCTTGTTCGAGACGTTCTTGTTTGGGTTTGACGTCTTTATAGACACCAAAGAACTTATCGATGGCGATTACCCACGAACACATTCCTGCAGCAGCCACTGATATGGTCTTGACTTCCACTGGATCCAATTTCAAGCTAGTGATTTTCTGTTTAATGTTATTAAGGTACTTGTCGGTAATTTTATCCTTTTCTTTATCGGCTGTTTCTAATAGAGTGCCCAAGAATTTCTTTGGATTGGACATTAGACCTTTGGCAACATCGTATTGTTCCTTTTGCTTGAGTACCGTCATGACGGCGATCAATACATTTTTGACCTTTTCGTTCGGCTTTGCATAATTTTTAATTTCCGAAATGTCGTTTGGATCCAATTTACTTAGTGCAACCGTTGCTTCGTCCAATATGGGTTGAACGGCAGCTAAATCTGCTTCGGCTGATTGTTTAATTTTATTAGCCTTTTCCTTTTCTCTTTGAATGTTTCCTCTCGTCAATTCTACTTCTTGTTTCTTTCCATCTGCAAGTGCTCTTTCTTGTAAAATGATGGTCATCAAATCTTCGCACTCCTTTTTGCTCTTTGCGACCGTTTTCTTTTGTTGTTCTAACGATGTGCTCATGACTGCTACATCTTCACGAGCGCGTAATAGAGTGGTGAGACCGTGTTCTAATTTACTACACATTTCACCAATTTCTAATCTCTTTTCAGTTAGTAATTTGGTGTAGCCGGTCACTAGTTCCAAATAATTCGTTGGCGTGACGTAATTATAGCGTTTGAGCTCAGCTAACATTTGTTCGGATGCTTCCAAGACGGAAGTGTGCATCGCTACAAAGATGTCTGCAATTTTACTACGAATGCCACCCTTTGGCGCACCATCCTCTGTTGTTTCTTTGGCATCGACTTGATCGTCCAAGGTGATGGTCGATAAAAAGCTCTGAGCTACTTCTTTGAGAGCATTAGCTGGCCACGAACGGAACCAATCGATGGTGGTGCAGTTCACTAACGAAGGGAACATTCTGATGCGATTACGGAATGCATCTCCTACTGGACTCATACACAACACGACGTGCATTCGTTCTCTGACCCTCTCGATAAAGAATTGATAAACTTCCTCCTTGATCTCATCATTGTAACCAGCGTCACGTGCATCCTTACGACATCCGTCGTGTATGTTGGTCAATTCTTCTGGTTCGAACATGTTGGGGACTTGTCCACTACTCAACATTGAATTAATGTCCTCCAAGAAACTATCATCTACGATTTGAGTATCGCTGAACAAGAACACAACATGTTTTTTTCTAATACCAGCTTCCAAGTAGGGCTCTTTGAGAGTATTATGGAACCCAACGAGCGCCTCTTCCTTTGTTTTGTAGTTACTGCTCATTTCGGCTGTAAATACTTTATAGTCAGCAATGTGAGCCGCTAAGCGAGTTAAGCTTTGACGACCGCTACCACCTACTCCGACCAGCAATGCATTTCCTCTTGATTGCTTAATGATGCGATGAATGCGACAAACATGTTCGATGGCATCGTTAAACAATACCAAATTCATGGGTCGCTTCCCTAACGTATTATTGTAATCCTCCAGTTTGATTTGTAATTCCTCCTTGAGTACTTGCGTGTTGCTCATTTCTGTATAAATGTTTTGTTCGTTGAGTAACGTGCCGAATAGAGTGGGTTGTTTGTTATTGGATTCGAATAAGGTGTCCCATTTGACTTGGAACGTATCGATGAGTTTCTCGCGAATGCGATCTTGGAACCATTCGCGATCTTGATGGTCATTAATGCGATCGTAGAATATACGATGACATTCGTGCACCCATAATCGAATTAATTGTTCCTTGTTATCGATGCTTTCATCCGCTTCAATCATTCCTTGGAATACCTTACTCAAATCTCTCATGTTGAATATGTAATGGCTCTTGCTGGGCGTAGGTAACAAATGAGTTGTGATTTGACGATAAGTCTCTATGCAAGCTTGTGTGATGGTATCTCCCAATGCCTTCACTTCTTCCATGGTGTCCAATCGATTCTTTAATAAACTACCGTAGATTCTCTTGATTTGAATGTCGCTTGGGAACGGAATATTAATCACGTTGAATCGTGATTGGAGTCGTTGAGAAATACTCGTTCTTCCACCACCAGGAGGTCCCATTCCACACACCAATTGCATCTTTTTAACATTCTTCTTCACTTGTTTACTACGATCGAACCAGAATCCATAATCAATCCATTGTCGAAGTAATTCCAATGGGGGTTGACTTCCAAAGATGTCCTTTTGTGGCATGTTGAAATCATCCATGAAAATGATTAGTTGTTTACCAGCGAATGGGAAATAACTATCGAATGATTTCTTTTCCACCTTTGATTCCAAAATTTCTTGTAGTTTGTGACTACTTGTTCTCGCTGAGAAATTAGTGGTGGATGTGGTGTAGAGAGCGTCGTCGAATTGAGAAAGGACGTGATTGATGGTAGCTGTTTTTCCAGTACCAATGTTACCAACGACCAATACATTCTTTTTGGCCTTCATTAGACAAGAAATGATGAACGAATTTCTAACCGTGTCTACGGTTGGTACCAATATTTTATAGAATGGAGTATTGGGGTTTGGTTTCCATGATTGATTGACCTTATCGTCCCATGGCTTCCACAAATTAGTTTTTGTGTCAATAAAGTATTCATAAACTGTTCCTTTGCTAGGGAACTGTGGATCGAATTCTCTGAATAACATATCCATCTTGTTCCTTCCTTCTTCTTCTACTACTGCTCCCACGCTCCATATTAAACAAAATACAAAGAATTTTTGTACCATGTCTAGATAGATATCAGCGTCTTTAGGATCCAATCCATTCTCTACGGTTGCGATCGAATCGAATAGATTACAGAGCGACTGTACGGCGTTGACGTCGCTGGTGGGAATAATCTCGCCTGCTTTTTGTCTTGCACGTAATGCCTTTTGAACGAATCGATTCGATAACGAACGCAATAATTCTACAACAGCATCTGGTTTGGCGCTCTTGATTCTCTCTTCGTACCCTCTGCGACTCTGTAACCATGAGTCCATGAAGGGTTGCCATCCCAAATCCTTATCGTTGAAGAAAACCATACCGCAACGACTCACCGTAGCAGGAGATGCCACGTTCAAATCTTGAACTTCGAATAATAAGGATACTTGTTCGGTCAGCGAGATACGATCTCCACTAATGAGCGTTAATACCTTATTATCGTCCAATACAGTGTTCATGCTTTCGATCCATAAAGTATCGACTGGTCCATCGAATACAATCCATTTCTGATCCATTTTGGTATCGGTACAGGCCTCTTTCATGATGGCACTGAATATACCGTTGGACCAGGTCATGTCCGCTTTGTAATTACCGTATAATTCATCGCCAGTAATTGCTTTTGGATTAATGATGTAATCATGAACGGGATAGTACCCAGGTACTTTATCCGCGTGTAATTTGGTAATTGCTCTTTGTAATGTCTTCCAAGCAGTGGTCTTTCCACTTCCTGATTGACCAACCACCATCACACCATGTCTGGTCAATTTTGTTTCGTACAACTGAATGGCCTTTGAAACAACGTATTGGTTGTTTTGTAAACCATGATTCTTTAGTTCCGATTCAATGGCTTGTTGTAAATTACCCAAATTCTTTTCTGGTTGATCTACGCCAGGGAACAAATCACCCATGATCGCATTGAATAGTGGAATGTCATCAGTGACGAATTTTGGAAAGTTCATATCCTTACACGAAGTCAACAACAATAATTCTTCGTTTGCATCGGGTTGAGTTCTCTTGTGAGCACCTGCAGCTGTCAATACGGCAGTAATGTTTCTCAAACCAAAATCGTAGTGACGTTGTTGAGATAATTGTTGAGACATTAATTCATACATGGTCACTATTTTACGAGATAAGTCCTTTGCCTTTTCGAAACCCAATGAATATAATTTGATTTCGCAAATGAGAGCAGAGTCGGGTACCATCATACTAATGGGACGCAACAATGCTTTCAAATTATCTGGTAACTCGCTACGACCAGCATATCCTGGATTCATGGTCACGAATATACCCAACGTTCTATTCAAACTAATTTCTTGTCCCTCAAAGACGAAACTGGTGGATTGAGCCTTGACTGCATTTAAAATTTGTGAAATTTGTTGAGCGACTACCGATAGCACGCTCAATTCAATTCTGTTGAATTCATCAAAGCAACTCCAAGCACCCGTTTGGACCAATCCAGAGAATAATCTACCGAGTGATTTATAATCTAATCCATCGCTACAATTAAACACGATTACATATTTTGCAATATTCTTTCCCAAATCCTTTACGGTTTCAGTTTTACCAGTACCAGCTGGTCCTTGGGGATTACCTCCCCTACATAATTGAATAGCGGTGGTTAGGGTCATGTAACAGCGTTCGGTAAGTGGAGTGATGACCAATCTACCTCCATTTCCGATATATTCGTAATCGTATTCAATTTCTGCGCTAGTTTGTTTCACTACGCAAGTATCTCGTTCTTCGTTCCATACGAAAATTAATTGTTTTTTCCAATCAAAGCTTTGTTCGCTGCTCACTTTTGCTTTGATTAATTTATCGATCACTTCTCTGGCGTGGACTTCCATGGTGATGAGCGCGATTAGTTTCTTGCGGTTCAAGCCAGTCAATTCTCCACGTACCATGGTGCTATAGTTCTTTAGGTAATTCGACCACTCTTTTTTACGCTTCTTTAGTTCCTTGATGACTCGTAAATCATTTGCTGATTTGGCGTCGATGGCAGTACCTGGTGGATTGTTGCTGTTGTTGGCGGTGGCATTGTTTGGCACTGGTAATGCTTTATCTTTTGTTTGCTTGCGAGCATTTTCCTTTTCGGAGGGATTAAGTACCTCTTGTATTCTTCTGGTCCAGTATAATTGACTAGCTGTGATCAACATTTGACCCTGCCACTCTTTAATCCAACCATCTCTAGTAGAAGTCTCCTTGATGCTCATGTTTTTGAGTGCAGCGAAGCACTTGCTCACATTTCTCTTCACGCTGGAGCGCATGGCCGTTTCGATCATCATTAACCACTTTTCTACTGGTCCTTCTAAATGAACTGGATGATTAAAATCAACGCTCTCTCCATCCTTTCCAATCATGGCATGAGCAAAGTAACCAGATTGTCTTGCATCGTTACTTTGTTCGATACGCAATCGATGAATGCCCTCGAAACAATTCTCCAAGTGTCTCTGAACGGCATTCGGATCCTTTGCTTGTCCCAAAATTTCCAACAAGTCAGCGTCTGATAAAAAGTAGAATCGAGGGAATAATTGCCTCTTGATTTCCAAATAATCATTCAAGTGCTTTTGTATATCTTCTAGTTTCGCATGCATGTCGTTCAAAAGGCTCAATAAACCTTCCTTATGAGTAGCTCTCCATGCATTTCTATTCTCCGATATATTCTTCATCATGGCCTTCCATTTGGTATTGACCATTTTAAAAACACCAGTTTCATTAGGTAATTGTTTCTGAATGTCTTCCACTTCAAAGATATTTAGTAAATAAGACCATTCCTTTTGTACTTGCATGATCATTTCGACGGTTTCGCTTATTCTCGATAAGATCTTTTCCCAATTGGTGACCTCTATTTGGAAACTACCAATGAATGGTGATACTTTCATGGCACCTAACGTAGCCATATTATCTTCGAGCGTCACGAAGATTTCTTCGGTGGAGTTCAATCGGTGATACTGTGTTTTGTACTCGACGATATCCAATTCCATTTCGTTCCATTTGGCACTTATTTTATTGATATCCTTCTCAATGTTCAACTCTTGTGTGGCCGAATTTGATAAATTAGAAATGTCTTCTGCATAATTTTCGAATCCAAGAGAAAAGATCTTTTCCAAATTGAACGTATCGGATTTGTAATCAATCTTGGAATGTACCAATTCAGACACGTCGCTCCAATGTCTTGCTCTCAATGATTCGTTTTTCAAATCTTGAATCAGCGGCAACACTCGTTTGAATTGTTCCAATTTTTCTTTCAAGTTGTTCCATACGGGCCACTCGCGTGCATCTCTTCCCATGTTTTGATTCTTTTTGAGAATCTCGATGGCCTGTGCTTCCATTCCAGCAACGTCCAGGCTAACAAAACTACCATTCTTCCACGAATTCCACTTTTCTTCCCAATCGCTCTTTAGGTCCCATAATTTACCAAGTGTATCTAGGTCCTTTGCTACTTCATTAATTTCTTTATAAGGTGGTGCATCCATTTCGAAAATTCTCATTCCTGATCTTAATTTGGTCTCGTCGGCTCTACGGGAGGTAATCTTGTTGGTGTAATCCAAAATGATTGCTCTGGCTTGTTTGACAGTCAAATCGGCACTGAATGGACCCTTGGTCATGAAATCCTTTTTCAATTGTTCGATCGATTTCACAAATGATTCGATGGATAATTTCAATTTGTGTTTAAATGTGTTCCTTTCCTCTTCCAAACTCTTTTTGGCGGCATTAATTGCCGCTTCAAATTCGTCTCCAGATTCGTTCAAATTTTGTAGTCGAATGTTTTCTTCCTCCTTTACGTTTCTTTCGTATTGTTCCAACAAGTTGTACATTTCCATCACGATGCCAAAATTAATTTTCTTTTTGGGATACTCCACTTGTAATTTCTTAACCAACTCGATTTTATATTCCAACTTATCGAGTGACTGTGGTTCTTCTTGTAATGGTTTTATATTCTTTTCGAATAGTTCGTATAAGCCAGATAAGTGTTTTTGAGCTTTGCTATGTAATAAATCCAAAAAGGAGTTTTGCCACGAATTACATTCCATGACGAGCGTGTGTTTGAGAGGGGCACTATCTAATTGTAAGTAACCAATGACGGCACTTGGTTCTTCGTTTTGAATGCTCACTTGGAAATCACGATACTTGATGATTTCTTGACTGAACGAAACGACGGGTCGATCGTCACGATGAGCGAAACGACGAAGGAATTGCTCCTTGTTTTGGTTCCATACCGTTTTGTATTTTTCTTCCCATAACTTGATGTACTCTTCTACTCCGGTTCTAACTTGTTCCATGCCTGCCATGACGTCGACGATTAATTGTCGTATTTCTTTATCTTCGTCAATGTTACCTACGTGGTAGTTGTTGGTGACTGCAATTTCTTCGATGAGTTGTTCTTCGGTGTTCTCTTGTGATGGATCGGGTGAGTTGGGTGACTCGTTGTTGATGGCTTCGTTATTTCCTGCCAATTCCAAATCACGCTCGAAAACAGCTTTGAGCGTTGCTTCTAATTTGGGAACTACGGAAATGACTTTGACTAGTTGACCAGTGATGCCCGTCACGACTACGGTGTCGATGAGTTGATCGACCGATGGTTGTAAAGCGGGTCTTCTGTTGAGTAGATCCGTTCCTTCCATGGTGACGTTGACAAGGAACAATGGAGACGCGTTTCTCTCTTGTGAGTTCTTTTCGCTCTCTCCATTAATGGCATACGATAGTTTTTGTAAGCTCTTCTTTACGGTTTGACGTAAACTCAAATCTACGTTACTTTCCACCTTTTGAACAAAGCTCCACCACTCTCGTTGAATGTCGTGATCGTCCTTGTTGAAGTACTCATATAATTGCTTCATCATGCTCACGATGTTAGCATTAGCCCTGAATAATTCCTTACGAGCATGTTCGCGATGCTCCTCTTGTTCCCTTTCGAATGCATTTCCTAACCCACTATATATTTTTTTATTTTCAATTTTAATGAGTAGAGTATCGGCGATGGTATTGCAGCACTGATAAATGGCAGTTACTTTGGTCTTAAAGTCGTCCACTATGGTGCGAACCTCTCCACATGCTTTTCTGCACTCTGTTAAAAAGTAATCAAGACCACCTTTACTGGACCATAAATAAGTGGACAGACCAGGTTGAATCTTTCTATCCAAATCATACAAGATTTGCTTGAATAGACGTTTTTCTGTTTGTAAGCTGTTTGTGATTTCGTTGTATTCTCTCATGACCATGCTCACATTCTCTCTGTAAATTCTCAATTTGTCCTCATTTTGTGAAATTTCAATTACGCTCATGGGAATGTCATAATTGGTTAATTTCTGCCAATATCGTTTTTCTTCAAAAACAATCAATAATTTACTGTCGAAATTGGTTTGTAACATTCCGAATAATTTACTATCGGAATTGACTTGTTGTTGACCATTATCGACCTTATCAACAGTCAACAAGTGAATGTTGAGACTTGCAGATAAGTGACTATCGATCTGTCCCACCCACTCTTCATAAATCTTACCAATATATTTTTCGATATTGCTGCTGACTTGATCAAATTTGACTTTTAGGTCGTTATGGTCCTTTGTGGTTGGTAAAAAGTAAGCTTCGTCTATTAGCGCCTTATCCTTTTTAATCTTCTCTAGCATGTTATGTGCCCAGATGGCACTACCTGCATATTTTGGATGGAAGGGCTCTATGGGTGGACTTCTCCTGTTGTTTTCGAATTGATTTTGAATGCTTTCCAAACTGGCCATGAACATTTGACAAACTTCGCTCGTTTTTGCTTCCACGCTTCTCTTGATGTTATCGCGTTTTGCTAACGTTGAGAAGGCCTCCAATAACTCGATTCCATTCTCGACGTCCGTGACCGTTTCGAACGCTGACGAAATGACATTTTGCATGCGTGATTCCAAATCTCTGATTCCATTTTTGAACTTTTTAAAGTCATCGTGCCAATTGGTGGACTTGACGTCTAGAATGGGGTACTTCAAGTTGCTCAGATCGATAATGAGTTTTTGAAACTTGGCTCTAATTTCCAACAAATTCTTCATCGTTTCGGGCCCTTTTGTTCCTCCGAACGATGGTAATCCATTCTTGTTGCTGTATTCGCTGTCTTCGCTACCGGCTCTGGATCCGAATTGAGTTTGGGCTTCGCATACTTCGAGCAATTCGTTACATCTCTGTACGAATGCATCAATCTCTGCAAACACGCTGCTCTTATCGTAGTCTATGGATCCGTTCTGCTTTGTACAAATTTCTTTCCATGCTTCTCCGGAATGGATGCTTTCTTCTAGAGATCGCATGCTCTGAAATACGTTGCCCTTGAAAATTTCGTCTAATGAGATCTTTTGACAACACCTGTAAATGATTTCATTGCTGACTTTTCTTAAAAGTCCGGTGACCCTTTCCGCACTATTGTATGACGTAGAGTGCTCTACAATGAGCGAAACGAGACAAAGTATCTCGGGTATGATGGCCGGAATGTCTTTTGGTTCGCTCTTTGCCAACCTCTCGCAGGGCTCTCTTAATGTTGATAAGTATTTTAAATTATCCATGGCCTCGTCAGATCCCTTTTGAATGTCTTCTGATAACTTTAAAAAAGTAGAAAGGTAGGAGCTCTGGCTGAGTACTTTAACAATCAGTTGAACGTCATCGCGTTGAATTTGTTTCTTGATGTTATTTAAATCTTGAGCTCTTGATGCCCAGTATTCAATTTCTGATAAAGGCCTAGCATTTTCAATGTGCTCTACCGAATCTTTACCAGAAACGACCTCTTTAATTTGACTCGTCCAATGCATGAGAGAGGCTTAATCAATTAATTAATCTCGTTGCTAATTGTTACTTACATTCGAGTCTCTGTACAAGATCCTTCTGCTTTTGTGCTTCTGAAACACTAGTAATATTTTCTTGTGGTACATATAGCACAGTGGAACCTTTTATTCTAAAGGTGGTTTCTGTGAGGGATGCTAGAAACTTGTGGAGGTGGGACAGAAACTCTTTTTGTAAACCTAAATGGTTGAGTTGGTGGATAATTATGTTTTTTCTTACTGTCGGGCCATTGAGATTTTTTCGAAAGAAGCTCTGGTGCGAAGTCATTCTTCATCATCTTTAAAAGAGATTCTAAAGGAGACCCAGTAATTATTCCAAATGAAACTGTCTCTTTCACTGTATTGATTGTAACTTCCTTCCCGCTTTCTTTTATCATGTATAGTACCACTCCATTATCGCTAAGCATTGGCTTCAAACTCATATGTAACTTGACTGAGCTAATATTCTTTGGATCCCCTTCATACCACACGAACAACAATGGAGCATTCTCCCTTATAAGAAAAGAGCTTGTAACATTTTTGTTCTTTTGGGTCCATATTTTGTAGAACTCCTCGTATTTTGAAATGTCGTTGCTTTTAACATTCTCGTCCCTCAACAAAAGCTTCTCCAATATTTTGTTTTTAACCCAGTCTATTAAGATAGGCTCTACTACATTCCCCTCTAAATCAGAACTATCGTCTCCTGAGTTCTTGTTCATGAGATCTTTAAATGTATTGTAAGTTCTGAAGAAATAATGGCGGGATTTTAATTTGAAGTTGGTTCAATTGATTGAACAAGACAAAACTTTGGTTGTCTGGAATAAAACGACATAATGGTTATGCGCCAAGTAGTCCTTCTAAAGCTCATATATTGTCGACCACCACAGACAAAAATGATGCAATTCGTTGTAATTGTTTTGAAAAAGAAAGTTCCGTGACATTTCTATGGTCGACGACAAAGCAGGCAGGGCAGTACGATCAAACAAAACGAAACGATCAAAACAGTTGCAATCAAATGTCGAGCATGCAAAACCAATAACTTGTGACCACGAGCAGTCCTCGGATGAGAATGAAAAAATAATACAGTTCGTCAAGCCATCTCCACCTGATCTGACTACTCCCGGCATTCGAGGAATTTTAATGGAGCTCGTTGGCAACAATCAAACAAACTCAAGTACAGTCATCAAGAATCTATTCGAAGCGAAGTACAAAATAAAATTCAAAAAAGCATCAAAACTATCGTTTCCACAATTTGTGAAGCAACATTGTTCTGATGTCCTCATGATCGAAAAGGACCACATTTCAAAAATTGGCCAACCACAATCAAAATTATCACTTGATCGAGTCAAACAAGAGTTATCCAAAATGATCGGAACAAATTGTAGTTATAACTACCTTTTAAATACGTTTCAATCCAGGCACGGAAACTTTAGATCCTTAACCGGAATGAAATTAAAACCCTTTCTGCAAATACACTTTAACAACTTGGTGTTTGAGAAAGATACAATAAAAGTAGGACCAATCCAAGAATCTATTCCGCAACCAACAGAATCAATTCAAGATTCTACTCCACAACCAACAAAACAACCCAAGAAACCGAAGAAACCGAAAAAATCGAAACCTAAAAAGAAAGCACCAGCCGTATGGAAACCAGTACCTGTAAATCCACAATTAGAAGAAAGAATCAGAGTAATTATTTTTGACTTTGTCGGAGATCGCATCGTGACTAGTGTACAAGTCATGGAAGAATTAGAAAAACACAAATTATCTAATTTAAGGCAATTGACTAACTACAAGTTAAGAAGATTTATTAAAGTTAGATGCCCATTGTTATTCTACCAAGATGGTTGTATCCAAAGATCAGGTCAACAAATTGATGGTCTGAAATGGGAAATTGAACAATTGCAAGATGAATTAAAAAATATTGTTGGAGAAGATGTGCTTTCATTTTCTTCCATTGGAGAAAAATTTAAAGAGCGTAATAAAATTGCGTTTGGATTAGCTTCTCCTGATCCTGACATGAATAAATTTATCAAATCAACATGTAAGGGATTGTTAAAAGTATGTAAAATGGGTTATCCATATTCTGAAGGCAATAAGCTTTCAGAATATGTAATGAAGGATAGTAATTCAAAGGTACGCTATACTCTCAGTACGTTTAATAATATATAAAGGTTGTTAACAGAGAGTATTTGAGTTTGAGTGAAGAGCAAGTTTGGGAATGGACAAAAAAAATTTTAGAATTTGAAAAAATGCAAGTGAAGAGTGACGAAAGAAAGCAGGAATATGCAGAAGCACTGATGAATGCGACTGCTATTTGCAAAAAAGTTGATCCTTTGTGTCAAGTTAAGGTTTTTGGATCATATGCAACTGACTTGGGCCTTTTGAACCATGACATTGATATGTAAGTGGTTTTTTTGTTCTCATTAATTATTTGAATAGTCATGTCAAATCAAATGTACAACCTTTTTTGGATAGATGTAAAAAACAAGCATCAGAAAAGAAATTGTATAAACAATTGATAGTGATTGGAGCTAGAGTACCAATTTGCAAACTTGTAACAAACTCTAATATCCAATTGGATGTCAGTATAAAGAACAAGGAAGATGATGTTGAAGTCTTTAATCAGTTCAAAAAAGATTACCCTCAACTAAAACCTCTTTGTATTATTCTTAAGCAGATGCTAAACAAACATGGAAAGAAAAGTAACGATGGTGGCATCACAAGTTGTACTCTTCAGTACCTTGTAGTGTCACATCTTCAAAACTATGAAAATAACTTCAAAAGACCTTTAAATGGCACCTTGTTAGGACAGTTATTCTATGACTTTATGTACTTTTATTCTGTGATGTTCAAATGGCAAAAAAAAGCTATATGTGTTAGAACAAGCTCTTATGTACCTGTTACACGCCAATTTAAACTGATTGTAGATCCTGTGAACCTGAGGAGAGAAGTAATGGCAACCGGCCGAAAATATTGCCAAAGATTTTTGTGCCAGAGATTTTATGCGATTCAAAGAAATTTAATTCAATCTCACGGAAGTTTATTAGATGGAATAATTGATTAAAACAATTTTATGACTCTATTTGTATTTTATGAAGTTTACGGTATAAATGTTCTTTTATTCGTGTTTTATTTTCTTTCTTAACAGTAGGGAGTAAGATCTTTGGGTTATTATAAAATGTTTATGTATGGTATTAAACTGATAACACATTACTCAAAATTGTATTTCATTGTGAAAAGTATTTCATTTTTCTGTGCATGTTGAAAGAACAGCGATCGTCTTAGGTACTTGAATGTGGAATTAGTGATAATGATGTGATCAGATGACGCCCGGCGAATGTCAAGTACTTGTCGTCTTATGATTAATTAAACGGCTGTGTAATTTATAAATCTGGTACTGATTATTAAGATAATTTCTCAGATTGATTCACAGATATTTTGAAGATTAAAGTGTTGTTCAGGTCCAAGCATTAGGATTTGAGGGGTTGAGGATTGCACTTTACATAACTTTGGTTGGTTCCTCTGGGTACACTTTAAAGACTTTGTTTAAATTACAGATGCGAGATAATCCAATTCTTCAATAAGAAAAAAGGTTGATTTGGAAAAGAAAGTTGACCCGTGACGTTTCTATGGACAGAGTCAAAGCAGAAGACAACGAGCAATCAAAATTTAACATCGAGCACGCAACACATACAGTTCGCAATCACATGCAACATTTGAATGTGAGCGAACAAGTGGAATTCATCAGGCAAATAGATGCACTCATCAATGCTAGAACCGCATTGAAATCCTTGGAACAACCAATACCGTCAATTCAAACTCCAACTCTACCAACTCTTACCACGTCAGATATTCGCACTATTATAATCGAGCTTGTCAGCAACAATCAAATCAGCTCGAGTACAACTATCAGAAAACAATTCGAAGCAAAGTACAATACGAAATTTAAAATAGTTGCAAAATTATCGTTTCCACAATTTGTGAAACAATACTGCTCTGATGTACTCACAATCGAAAAGGGTCGCATTTCACAAAATCCTTTACCATCTAAACCACCACAACCAAAATTATTATATTTTGATCAAATCAAACAAGAGTTGTTGGATTTGATTGGAACAAATTGTACATACAATGACATTGCGAATAAATTTCAATCCAAGCACGGAAGATTCAAATCTATAACTGGAATGAAATTAAAACCCTTTTTAGAAAAACATTTTGATAATTTGATTTTCGAAGGAGATTTGGTAAAAGTGAAATCAGTTCAGGAATCTATTCCAGAACCAACGAATCAATCACCAACTATGCCTGAATCATTACCAATGTCAGAACTAACAAAATCGAAATCTCAAGAGAAACCATCACCAGTAGAAAGCATCAGAAAAGTTATTATAGACTTTGTTGGAGATCGCATCGTGACTGGTGCGCAAATCATGGAAGAGTTGGAAAGACATAACTTTTCAAACTTGAAGAAGTTGGTCAACAAAGCGACTTTATATAAATTCATCAAAAAAAGATGCCACCCACAACTGCATTGTCAAGATGATACCATTCAGAAATATATTCCACAGATTGATCCTTCAATTCCATATGTACCTGATCAATACGGTCCAAAATGGGAAATTGAACGCTTGAGAGATGAATTGAAAAATATTGTTGCAGAAGATGTGCTTTCGCTCTATTCAATTGAAGAAAAATTCATAAAACAGAATGAAATCAAGTTTTCGTTGGTGTCTCCTATTCCTGAAATGAAGAAGTTCATCAAGTCAAATTGTGGAGGGTTGTTGATAACGCGTAAAATAAGCTATCCTCAAGGCAATAAACTGTCAAACTACGTAATGAAGGTTGGCCATGTTGCTCTATTAAAGGTATGTTGTTTTCAGTACCTTTTAATATAATAATAAAAGGTCGAGAATGAAGAGTATTTGAATTTGAGTCAAGAGCAGGTTTGCGAAATGACAAACAAAATTCTAGAATTTGAAAAAACGCAAGTAAAAAGCGACGAGATGAAGCAGGTGTATGCACAAACGATGAAAGATTTGACTGATATTTGTAAAAATGTTGATCCCTTGTGTCAGGTTAACGCTTTCGGATCGTATGCGACTGATATGGGTCTTATAGACCATGATATTGATGTGTAAGTATCTTTTTCAAACAAATCAAGTTACTATTAAAATAGTCATGTCACAACAACTGTACCAAACTTTTTAAAAATGTTCAAAAAACAAGCAGGAAAGAAGAGGTTGTATAAACAATTGATGGTAATTAAAGCAAAGATACCAGTTTGCAAACTTGTGACAAAATCCGACATTCAATTGGATGTCAGTATAAAAAACAAGGAAGATGATGTTGAAGTCTTTAATCAGTTCAAAAAAGATTACCCTCAACTAAAACCTCTTTGTATTGTTCTTAAGCAGATGCAAAATAAATATGGAAAGAACAGTAGTAATGGTGGCATCGCAAGTTGTACTCTTCAGTACCTTGTAGTCTCACATCTTCAAAACTATGAAAATAACTTCAAAAGACCTTTAAATGGCACCTTGTTAGGACAGTTATTCTATGACTTCATATATTTTTATTGCGTCGTCTTTGAATGGCAAAAAAAAGCTATTTGTGTTAAAACAAGCTCTTATGTCCCTATTGAAGACACAATCAAAGTAATTGTGGATCCTGTGAATTTGGGTAAAGAAGTAATGGTGGTAGGCCAAGATTATTGCCATAGATTTTTGTGTGGAAGATTTAATGTGTTACAGAGAAATGTTGTTCAATCACAAGGAAATTTACTCGATGGAATTATTAACTAAAAAATCTTAATACAAACTTGTTCTTATTATTTCCATTCTAAAGTATGTAGTTTTTCACTTCTTATTGATCCATCTTCAAGCCATTTTTGTTTACAATCAAACAACTCAATTATGATCAAGATTCTAGTACTTGTTTTTTTGTGCACTCTGTCCGCAGTCTGCGCTGCTCGCCCAACGGTCCAGAAAAAATTATTCGGAACACATAAAGGAAAACCTGTATACTCATACAACCTTGTTAATTCAGACAGCAGCTCGGTTAAGATTTTGGATTATGGAGGAATCATAACCAATCTATATACAAAGGATAGGTATGGTAAATTGGGAGACATCGTTTTAGGCTTCGACAACATACAAGACTACGAAACAAAGAGCCCCTACTTTGGTGCACTAGTTGGACGATACGCTAACCGCATTGCAAAAGGAACATTTGAATTGGACGGGGTTAAATACAAACTAGCAATCAATAACCCACCAAACTCTCTACACGGAGGATTAGTTGGCTTTGATAAGCGTATTTGGGACGTTAAAAGAGTTATATCAGAAGAGGATTCTGTTGGTCTTGAGCTCACGCTCACAAGCGCTGACATGGAGGAAGGCTTCCCGGGACAACTTGAAGTCACCGTCATCTATCTCCTCAATAACAAGAACGAATTAAGCATTGAGTACAAGGCTACGACCAACAAAAAGACAGTTATCAACCTAACCAACCACAGTTACTTCAACTTGGCTGCTGGAAAAGCAAAGAACGTTTTAAATCACACTGTCGTGATCGACGCCGATCGATTCACAATTGTTGACGAAACTCAAATTCCAACCGGAGAGAACAGAAAGGTAGAAAATACTCCTTTCGATTTTAGAAAAGGTCAACTCATTGGTGATTACATTTGGACAGTCAAGGGTGGTTACGACCACAACTTTTGTCTTAACAACCCAGGAACATTACATCAGGTCGCCACGGTAAAGGAAGAAATTTCAGGAAGAGTGTTGAAGGTGTCAACTGACCAACCCGGAATGCAATTCTATTCCGGAAACTTTTTAGATGGATCTTATAAGGGTAAGGACTCCATTGTTTATGTGCAACATTATGGATTTGCAATGGAGACACAACATTATCCAGATTCTCCAAACCAAAGAGAGTTCCCCACTACCGTGCTTGAACCTGGACAAGTGTACCAAACAAAGACTGTTTACGCTTGGTAAAAAATAAATCTTTCATTTTAGTCTATTTTTGTAAAGTATTAATTCAATGCAGAAGTATTCATATTTGAGACCATTGCTCACGAGGTCAAACTTACATGCGAAAATAAGCACCACATTCCAAATTCGAAGTTTTAGCGCCGAAAACAAACAAGTCGACTATAGGGATTTGAGCAAAACTTTAGACGAGTCGAAGGGAAATGTTCTTTTGTATCTACACTGGTATACTGATTGTGAACAGAAATTATTGATCTTATTAGTACCAATCCTCCTTCTAAACAAATGACGCCAATCGTTCACAAAGTATTTTCTGATTTTGATGGTAGATACAGCCTCATCAAGTGCTGTGTGGACGGAGAACTAGCTCAAGAGTATGTAGAAGAAAAGTTTCCAGTAAGCACCACACATTAATTCTTCAACATTAAATACAAAGGGTGCTGGACTACCTCTTTTGGTGTGCTATAAAGATGGAGAGAGAATTCCCATCGAACACAGCATGGGATTCAAAATAGAGCAAATGGTCAAAGATTACGTTAGAGATGGTTTCAAAATACCGAGATCAGTGGGTAAATAAAAAATGAGAATTTATTCGATACATTACTTTTGAGTTGGTTGGCCATAGCTTTGTGACGCACCATAACTTGGTACATACGTACCTTGCTGTTGTGCGCCAGACGATTGCTGAGCAGTAGTTGTAGAAGATCCATAACCAGATTGAAGAGAAGGAGCTCCTTGTAAAGTTGTTTGAGCTGAGCCTGAGGCTTGAGGATAACTAATGTGTTGAGTTGTCGAACTTTGACCAGATGGTTGTTGAGTGGTGGGTGCTGATCCGTATGCAGATGGTTGTTGACCGGGTTGAGTAGCTCCATAGGATGGTTGTTGACCTGGTTGTTGTGGACTTGGTGATGCACCATATGAAGTTTGAATTTGTTGACCGGATTGTTGAGTAGATGGTGCACCATATGGAGGTTGTTGACCTGATGGTTGAGATGATGATGATGATCCGTAGGATGTTGTTGGTGCAGATCCATAAGATTGGCTGTGTGGAGTTTGACCTGATGGTTGAGGAGATGGTGCTGAACCATATGGAGCTTGAGTTGTTGGTGCACTTCCGAATGATGCTTGTGTTTGATGACCTGATGGTTGAGTGGTTGGTGCACCTCCGTATGGTTGTTGACTGGTTTGAGTGGTGGGTGCTGATCCGTATGCAGATGGTTGTTGACCGGGTTGCTGACCTGGTTGAGTGGCTCCATAGGATTGTTGAGTTGTTGATGTGGATCCGTAGGCAGATTGTGGTTGTTGACCAGGTTGTGATGGTGTAGATCCATAAGCAGATGGTTGAGTGGTTGGTGCACTTCCGAATGATGCTTGTGTTTGATGACCTGATGGCTGAGTGGTTGGTGCACCTCCGTATGGTTGTTGAGGTTGTTGACCAGGTTGTTGAGTTTGTCCATATTGGCCAGGTTGTTGAGTGGTGGGTGCACCGTATGGAGGTTGTTGACCAGGTTGAGTGGATCCGTAAGGTTGTTGACCATGCTGAGTTGGTGCACCGTATGCGGATTGAGATTGTTGACCAGGTTGAGTGGCTCCATATGGTTGTTGACCTGGTTGAGCAGTTGATTGTGCTCCATATGCAGATTGGTTTGGTGCTGAGCCATACGATTGAGGTGCTGATCCGTATGCAGATGGTTGTTGACCGGGTTGCTGACCAGGTTGAGTGGCTCCATATGGTTGTTGAGTTGTTGATGTGGCTCCATATGCGGAGGATTGTGGCTGACCAGGTTGTGCTGATGTAGATCCATAAGCAGATGGTTGAGTGGTTGGCGCACTTCCAAATGATGCTTGTGTTTGATGACCTGATGGTTGAGTGGTTGGTGCACCTCCGTATGGTTGTTGACTGGTTTGAGTGGTGGGTGCTGGTCCGTAT
>JAOPGA020001024.1:0-83323 GCA_026419775.2 Acrasis kona
TGGAGTTCTTTGCAGTTGCTCCGTTTTTATACAAGGCTGTCACATCACATGACTCTACTTTGACGAAATATTACAAATGTTTGGTTAGACTCTGCAATTGGATGTCAATTCTACTCCAACGCTCGCTAACAGGAACTGAGATTGATCGAGCAGAAGCGCTATGTAAAGAGTGGCGTCGCGAGTACCTTGCATTAAGAAGTCCAGCAGATTGTAACTTTCCAAACTTTCATAATGTGCTCCACATGTTCACTCACATTCGTCTCTGGGGGCCACCAGTATTGTGGTGGACTCGTCCTTTTGAGGCAAAACATCGGGTTTTTAGAAGGTACATCCAACAATCTAATTGCCGTGACCTTGAGAAATGGATTGGAGAACAAGAGATGATTGTACAATCTGCTCGTTATTTGTATCCACATATGTATTATATGGACGAAGTTTGTGGATCAAGGCACACCATAAAGCCTAACGATGACATTATGTATCGCTCAGAGAGTGGTGAAATAATGTACGCGCGGGTTCAGGACATTTCAAAGGATCGAACCCAAATTAAAGTACAGAAGTTAACATTTCCAGACAAACATCCACTGCTCGGTTGTTACAAATATAGCAGTGCGATTGTTGGGGATGTTTTTGACTTGGAAGGCGAGAATTATCTTGGAAAACTTCTAATTACGAAAGATTGTATCAACAAATATGTATGTCTTCAGTTAATAAAAAAATAACATTTATTAATGTTTGGTGTTGTGTGGACGCTGTTCTGTGTGAAAGATGTAACCGGTATTGAAGAGGCGAGTCGTGATGCTATTGGCCCCGCTGCATTCAATGATGTGATTGAGAAAACAATAGGCCACGACCATCAGACCATGTATCAACTGGCAAAACAATAGATCCAATCGGTTTTCCTCTTAAGTTGACCGATAGGAAGTGTTATTGGAACCCTATTACAAAACCAATTTTACCAATCGTATTTCCAATATGACCCGATGTGGAAAGTATGTACCTTGTGAACTAGCTTTGTAATAATTTGATGTCTGATGTCTCTAAAACTTAGTTTATGTCTTCAGATCTGTTCATCCAAGAATGGTGTTTTTACTTATATTTCTTTTACACTTGTCGTGTGGTAATATATTATGACACTTTGACAAACGAATGGTCGATGATAGAAAAAAAGTTACTCCTTGATTATTCCCTTATTATCATTTTTTTATATCGGAAGGATCACTTTGTTGATCTTCGATGTACTTAAGAAGTGATTTAGGGCTCGGCACACAAATTTCTTTGTACTGTCTGTTGAGGATAAGTCCATGCTGGCATCTCCAACATTTCTGAAATGATTGAGTTTGTCTGATATGTGAAATGAGACGGGAAGAGACCAAACACCGGAGAACACCGGCATTCACCGGAATAACAGGAGTCTTCATTTAGACAAAACAAGTGGTCGTGGTTTTTATTTATCGACAATACTAAACTCACCAGGACAAAGTAATGATTGATATGTTGATAGTCTTTTCTTGATTCTTTAGATGGTGGTGCATGGCCGTTCTTAGTTCGTGGAGTGATTTGTCTTGTTAATTCAGTTAACGAACGAGACCTTAACCTACTAATATGCCCTAAGCTGGGTCTTCTGATTCAGTACGTTTCTTCGAGTGCAAGCCGGAGGGGAGAATGTGGAGCCTTGTTAGATTACAATATCCGTAATACTCTTGATGATCATCATATAGACCTTCAACATGATCCATCAAATCCTTGATTAGTTTGTCGTCATTTCTAACGACACATATTGTCTTCCTCGCACGAGTGTGTTGATCATATTGGAACGTCTTGATAAATCCAACATTATCAATAGTGGAGCGCTTGCTGAGAAATTGTAAGATCTTGTTTTTTAAGCCTTGCTCTAAATGAATAAACAAGATCATTCTTGAGTTCTTATCTTCAGAAGTGAGATCAACACCAGGTAGTACCTATTCTTCGAAATCCTTGTTCTTTCTTTTGTAAAGAACCAAGTTGGTTGGCATTAAAGTTAAGGGGCTTGTTGTCACTTGATCTTAAAACATCCGCGAGTCTATGCGCTTTCACGTTGCTCTTTTTTATATCTTAAATCAATAAAGATGTCTTTAACTATTTCGGTACTTTTCACACAGGAATCGTCATATTCGTTATTCTCAGAGGGGACTATATCGATGTCACTGTCAATTACTGCTTGGCGGAATACTTCGATACAGTACAACATGATTAATACGCTGTTCATGTAACAAGCGTTACCATCTCGAAAACTACCAGGGTAATCTTCCTCTTTCTTTTTAGGATGTTGCTTCAGAAAATGTCCACGTAACTTGCTTAGTCTAGAATATTGCTTCTCACATACAGGGCATACTTTATAATCTTGTTTTATTTTAGGAGACGTTGACTGATCCAGTAAAGACTGTTGAAGGGGTGATGATGGCTCATTTTGACCGGAAGGTGCCGTATGTGATTGCCGAGTCGGTGTTGAGGGTGGGGATGTCATCTCAATTTTGAATTTTGAAAGTTGAAATGAAAGTTGAAATAAGGTCCTTACAATGCAAAATACTCCATGATCTGTGTTTTGTTTTTATTAGGTTTGACACTCATTATAGCTGGTTTTGGTTGTACTTTATAGCATATATGCTTACTTCTAGTCTAGAGCTAGCTCTTGTATTCAAATACCTCAAAGTCGTCGATTCTGAGTGGCTCAGACTATTTTACTAATGGTCAACTTTCCAACAGCAAGTAACGTACGTAAATACTCCGACCAAATACAAATAAATCAAATACAAATTCAATTTGAGGCTAGTTTTATGTTTATAGTGATCTTTTAACAATCAATCAACGGAATGTTGTAGCACACATCGATTGGCGTCGAATATCCATTATGCCACGCCAGCATTAAACATACGCTCAGCGGAAACAGACGCAGTTAGTATTGCGAGATATCGTCGCGCAACCTTGGGCATTACTGGCGTAACTGCGACATTATCTTTCCACCATGACAGAACCCATTTAAAGCCTCCATTTGGATCACTGACCACACCTGAGTTGTAGTATCTGTCTATATCGGACAACAATACTCTATTAGCTTTGTTACTTTGAAGCATCATTGCATTTACAGAAAAATCAGAGCTCGGTGGTGTTGGAATGTTCTCTTCATCTTGGACATCATTGTCAACTATTAATTTTTCAATAATCTATTTAACAATGAAGTCAAGATCAGGCTTCTCTAAATGGTTTTCTATCCATACAGCCTAAAGCTATCATTATGAGAACCGTTTCCCCTTTACACCATAAGAATCATCAGGAGTATTCATTTCAAGCGATCACCTCGGGTAAGAAAACAAATTAGAGTATTAAAAACTCAATAAAATTTTACAAAGAAATTGGCCACGAACACATGATAACAGAGCACGCTGCTTGGATGGTTCTTCATCCACAGCTTAGATAATTTACAAAGTGCGCTATTTGATGACTACCTCTATGATTATCATTTGCAGTCCAATAATATTTGTACTTTATTAAACTACATTTCAACTTGGAGTTGAAAAAAGTTACCATCTTTGACCGATTTTCATCTTTGCGTATACCTTATATACATGCACTTCTAAAACTACCCTTTTTTGAATTTATCTATTGCTTCACTACTCTATAACTCGTATTTTGGATCATGCAGTGACCTCTGTTTGATGCTTTATTTCGTTGTAAAAGTGCTCCAATGCCCTGAGGGCACAAAGAAGTTAAAATTCGCGTTAGTGTTGATTTAGGACACGGCAACTAGTGTTGATCAACTTTTAAGTTATATTCAAACGCTTGTCGAAGGTTTGTTTGATAAAAAAAGCAGTTAGCCTTTTTCTCGAACAAGTAGACTTTACAATCCAAATATACTTCCATGATTTCCTTGAAATAATGCAAATTCTCAAGTCAACTTCCAGAATTTGAAAAACATGTCGAAGAAGAAGACAACATCACATGATGAAAAGATGGATATCGTTTGCGATTTCTTTATAGAACAAAGGGAACCTTTTACGCTGAAGGAATGCGAAAAAGCTATTCCAAAGGCAAAACCTCAAATTAGTATGTAGTATTATTTAGATACTGATAACATATTTTAAGAGTTCCCAGTAGTCAAAGAAGTTATACAAGCACTCATTGGTGACAATAGAATAGAGACGGACAAAATAGGACTTGCAAACTACTTCTGGCTATATCCCAGTGCAGCGGCAAATAAAGCTAAGCGAAAATATGAAGAGTTGGAAAAAGAGGTAGAGGACCAGAATTCGAAGAAGCAAAAATTAGAGGAAGAAATAGAACAGGCGCTATCTGAAAAAGAGGACACAGAAGAGAGAAGAAACGATCTTTCGACCTATGAAAAACTTCAAGCCACGAACAAGACACAAGATCAACAGCTTCAAAAGTTTGCCGATAATGATCCCGTTCTTGTAAAGAAAATAGGTATGTAACTGGATGTTGTACATTCTTGACAATTAAAAGAGGAGGATGCAATCGTGGCCAAAGAGTCTGCAAATAGGTGGACGGAAGTAATATTTAATTTACAGAGCTTCTTGCGCAATAATACTGGGTTATCAACTTCTGATTTCTGTAAACAATTTGAAGTACCAGAGGATCTTGACGAGCTTGAGTGAATAAATTAAAAATAAATTTTTTTGTGTTATAGAATTATTGACGGACTTGTACATTCTGACTTTAATGAGGTCTAATTCGTTACGGAGTACTTCTGCTTCCTCCTCCTGTGCTTAAGAACGGCCAATCCATTTCAATCTATTTCATCATATTGGGAAGCTTAGCAATCAAAATAGTTAACCAACATTGAACAGTTGTGGAACATGACTGACATACAGATGCACGACGTGGAATTAAAGGACGATATGAAGAATGTGCCTTTAAATGAGAATATAGAAGTAACTTCAGACGAACAAACAGACACTCCATCCACACCTGCGCCCTCTCACAGGTGGCGTAATAGAATCATCACAACCCTTAAGGTCAGTTTCATATCGCTACTGTTCTTCTTAAAATTACAGGACAGTTTCTCTCAGGACCTCTATTAGCATTTCCCTTCATGTTTGATATATTAGAACCAGGAAAGATTGAAGTCAGCAGATGCGCAGCAGTAACAATATGGATGGGAATGTGGTGGTTACTTGAACCTGTACCACTTGCATGCACGTGCTTACTCCCAACCGTATTATTTCCTTTAACAGGGCTCTTATCGGCTTCAGATGTTAGTAGCGCATATTTTGGTGACTTGACATTTTTATTCATTGGGTCCTACGTAATGGCCATCGCACTTGAGAAATGGGAACTTCACAAAAGATTTGCACTAATTGTATTGAGAGGAATAGGAACAAAACCTAAAGTGATTTTATTCGGCTTCATGTTACTTTCTTGGTTTATAAGTCAATGGCTTTCCAACAGTGCCGCTGCTGCAATGTTACTTCCTATGGCGGTTGCAATCATTGCCAGTATCCAACAAAATCCACAGCAAGCAAGTCCTATAAACGAACCTTTGGCTTCGGATCCATTTGCAAAATCGATTTTGTTGGGAATTGCCTATTCTTGCTCTATTGGAGGGTTTGCTACATTAACTGGAACAGGAACTAATTTGATGTTGGCTGCACAATTTAAAATGTTGTTCCCTGAAGGGGATGGTGTTCTCACATATGTAAGATGGTACTTGTTTAACGCTCCCTTGTCTTTGTTAATGTTATTCGTCTTGTATATTTATTTCATCCTCTTGTTCCTCCGTGGTTACAATTTTAGAAGCACATCACAACCAGTCAGTGATGTTGTAGTCATGAAGGAAATTCCAGAGTTGGAAAACAAGGACACCGAAACAGACATTTCCGTCGTGGTGGATCCTGTAGACTTGACAACAGAACAAAGTGTGGTTGAAAATGAAAATGAACAGATCCGAACTGGAGAAGAAAGTAACGACAAGCAACAAGCATCCGCACCAAGCGATCTCATCAAAGAAATGTTCAAGAGAGAATACATTAATTTAGGTCCATGGAAGCAAGAACATGTCATCATATCAATGTTATTCGTCCTAATGGCCTTATTGTGGATTACCAGAGAATTACCAATTTCCATGGAGCAAGGTAGTGAGGATCATCCCGTTGGGTGGCCTTTCCTCATCTTTTGGGTCAAAAATAGTAGAAAACATTATGTTAGTGACGGAACTGTTGCAATTTTTATTGCGGCCATGTTATTTATTTTACCGGCTGGTAGAGGTGGTAGATCGAGATTAATGGATTGGCCAACTGTTCATGACAAGATGCCTTGGTCCGTTATATTACTCTTGGGTTCTGGTTTTGCATTGAGTAAAGCTTTCGCGGCCTCTGAGTTTGCAGATTTTGTAGCCAGGGTCGTGGGAGAGAAGGGCGGACAACTACATCCTTACATTTTGTTAATAATTTTGTGTTTTGCTGTTTCTGTTCTAACCGAATTTACTTCCAATGTAACCACAAATTCTATTCTGATGCCTGTTATTGCGACTTTGTCGGTATCTCCATCTGTACGTCAGAATCCATTATTGTTTATGGTTCCCACTACGATTTCTTGTTCTTTGGCTTTCATGACCCCAATCGGAACTCCTCCAAACGCACTCGCATACGCCAGTGGTCACATTCGTATGAGGGATATGGTTATTACTGGAATCTTACTAAATGCTATTGGTGTGCTTTTTACTTGTTGCTATACTTTTGCGCTGGGAGGACCGATTCTTGGAATACGCTTGGGTGAGATGCCATCGTGGGCCAATACAACATCAACGATATAAATATATTTTGTAAAATAGTTTGTTTATTTCTTGTTCTACTGTTGACCGCCTTGAAAAGAGAGGTAAAGTCATCCGCGAATCATGTCTCAACCAGTGAACGACAATAGCTATGTATGGCAGGATCGAGAGATTCGATTTGATCTACCATTAAGGTTAGTGTTTTCCTTGTTTCAGATGATAACAACGAAGCGAGCTAATGACGAGAAAAGGAGAGATTGAGATTGATAGTATAGGAAGTATCGAAGACACAAAAGGAAATAATGGTGAAAGAGGAGCTCTGGTTGTGACTAACTTGAGAGTAATTTGGACATCAATAAAAAATCCGAAACTCAACCTGAGCATTGGCCATAGCGCAATTTTAAGTGTCACGATACACACTGCGAACTCAAGAATAAGAGGTCATACTCAAGCCCTTTTTGTGCTAACCAAGTTCGGAGGATCTCGCTTCGAATTTATCTTTACAAACTTGGTCAAAGGAAGTCCTAGATTATTCACAACAGTTCAATCTGTACATAGAGCATATGAAACAAGTAGATTGTATAGAGATTTGAAACTAAGAGGAGCCATTGTAAGGGACAAGGAGCTACTTTTACTTCCCCAAGAGCAGATATACACTAAAGTTGTTGGTGTTTGGAACCTTAGCGCCGACCAAGGTAATCTGGGAACATTTATCATCACAAATGTAAGACTGGTGTGGTTTGCAGATTTAGCAGAGAACTTTAACGTTAGCATACCATATCTACAAATTGTAAAATGTTTATTTTTGAAGCGAAATCAATTAACAAAAACCAGAAAGCCATTAGAATTAGAGATTCAAAATTTGGTGCAGCATTTGTTATGGAAACGACGTCTCAAAGTGGACAGTATAGACTTGGTTTCAGAATGGATCCTTTAGAAAAACTAAAAAAAATATTTCAAGAGTAAGTTGTAGTATGGTGAACATCTTGTTAATAGGATTAGAGTAAGCAGTCTTCACAAACTTTTCTCTAGCAGTCCAATATTTGGTGTTGAGTTTACTACAGAGGAGAAGCCACCCAGTCTAGAACAACTAAAAGTAACGAGAGTTCAGGATAGTGTTGAGATTGTTGGTGAAGATGATACATCTGATCCTTTGGCAGTTTATTATGCAGATGGTGGAAACAAGAGTACTGATAGAGAACCAGAGTACAACGACGAACTGGGCTTAGCTGTAGAAAAATTGAGAGAAGGATACACAATTGATAGATTATGGACGTGCATTCACAAAGTGTAATAAATTTAATTTATATCGTCCTCGTCTTCATCTCCATAATCAACCTCATCCTCATTTTCGTCATCCTCTTCAACTTCAACAACTTTCTTCTTGTTGGCAGCTTTCCTCCTTTCTCTTTTATTTAATTCTGGTTCGTCGTCACTTTCTTCCTCCTCCTCTTCAACAACTTTTCTTCTTCTGTGTTTTCTAGTATCTTCCTCTTCTTCCTCCTCTTCCTCCTCTGCTTTACCTTTCTTTTTGTTTTTTCTGCTTTTTTTCACTCTCTGCAACAATTCTTCTTCATCTTCTGATTCATCCTTCTTCTTTTTCTTTTTGATCTCTTCGCCTTCTTCGCCGGTCTTCTTTACCTTTTTCTGTTTTAGAGGTTTCTTGGTCTTTTGCTTCTCTTCCTGCTTGTCTTGCTGTTCATCTTCACTAGAAGCTATTTTTATCGCACTGGTTGACACATCAATATCATCAATGCTTTCTTCTCCCTCTTGTTGGACGGTGGTGTTAAGCACCTCTACCTCTGCATCAGCAGAACCAACAATTAACTCATCAATATCTCTAAACAATCCAGGATCAATAAGAATTACAAGAGTAGAACATTTATCTTCAACATTATAATCATCTTTTTCAATTTTAGCATCACCATTTTTTAACAATGTTCTCAATTGGCGAACATGGGCCGAATCAAACACTGTACATTTTAGTCTCATTTGGGCTCTTTCTATGGGTATGGTCTTTTTCAACTTTCTGATTACATCTAATGCCTGCTTCTTTGTGCTCTTTGTTACTTGCACTGCAAAGTGAGTTTCCTTCAGGGCTCTTTCGATGACGCTTGCGGGGTAGGGCTTTTGTGTATCGGGGTTGATGCACATGGTTACAATGTAGTTGACGATTTCACTAAACATTGATTCATACATTAACTCCCTTTCTTTGGGGGAAATTTGTAATTCCCCCTTATCAAGGATAAGTACCATAATTTCTTCGAGCTCCATGTCTCCGAACGCCTTTAACAAGTCGGTTTTTTTGGTCAATCTCTCCATGTGTGACATTGGTGTAAACTTGACGCGTTTGCAATACTTCATCAAGGTCTTTTTCGCTTTTTGGGTGAGAATTTGTGTGCACTTTGATCTTACATTTTATCTCTCCATTGAACCACCTTATTCTTGTAACATGCTATTTCAAATCGTTTTCCTTTATGTTTTAAGCGAACGATAGAGATATTCGTGTGTATTTTTTGGTTTGTTGGTGTTTTAGTCAATCTCTGCATTGTACCTCAAAGTTCTGTTTGAATATTGTTTGTTTTTAGATTTGTAGACAACTTGGTAAACACAACAAGATGATAGTGAGTTCCGGACCGAACATTCAATAAAGAATTACAAAATGTGCTACTATTTATTGCAGCTTGATAGTTACATTATTCAAAACGGCGACACTATGTGAGGTATGGAATGCTCCACTTCCAGCAGTTTCCAATCAAGAAATGCAACCTTTCATTTTCAAACTCTTTACCACAACTCCAACAGAACCTGCAGTTGCAAGACCTGCATTGCATGGCATTACAACCTCTGTTTTTCTCAATACCCATCTTACATCTCGGGCACGATTTGACTTTATTAGAAGACACCCACTGGTCAAAGAGATCATCGTCTTTCTTATGCAGCTGCTTGGCCTGTTGACATGTCATGTCCGAATGCCAAGGCTCTCTACAATCTGCACAAAACAATCAATTTACATGCATGACACTCTACACTGGTACCCATGCTGTCTTTTTGGTCGAACACAGCTTGTGACGCTGACGACGACTGGGCAGAAGCAGGTGTAGACGGTGAGGGTTGGGGAGGTCTAAGGAATGCACAACCACAAGACGGATTCGGACAATAAACAAGGTCGTTCATTTGAAGAAGAGCCTTCTTTAAACTAAACAACTCAAACTTTTCAAACAAATCGACCTCGGTTTTATCAATTGGCGTAGTCGGAAGTCTATTATGAACTAATTGTCTAATCTCACTCACACTGAGTGGTGTTTTACAAGACATTTCTGGACATACTATCATGTCTGTTTCAGCACTGCGAATCTTATGACTAACTAAAAGTATGTAGACACTCAAAACAATATTTGTGATCACAATTATCTAAAATGTAAATCTCTCGTGCTGGTTTCTCTTCCAAACATATTCCACACTCTATGTAAGCTTCAACCTCAAAGTTGGCTGAAAGTGGCGAGATACTATGTGTACTCTCACTAAACCCAACTCTACGCTGTGACGGAGAAGCGGAGTTTTCTTCTGCGTCTAAATCCCTTAAACTTGATATGTCAGCATCAAAAGACGGTTGGTGCTTGACGGTCTTCAACTTTTTCTTGGAATCAACTACACACCACTCGGCGTCATCAATTGGAATAAAGTTTGGTTGAAAGTTTGTGACACAAGGTGACTGCTCTTCAGCATTGTAATTAAGATACATCTGAGGACTGTTTTTAGAAGAGTGCTCCGGAGATCCTATAGTATAAACATCTGGAGATCCAGGGTGAATTGCCAAGGGATGTTCTCTTGTGTACTCGATATTATTTTGTTAAAATTTGTCGAAGATGACTATAGTTAACCCAACCATCATAAGATAACCAACCACTATCACTTTGTACAGCGCTACCCCTGGGATCAATCTGAGGCGGATAAGATTCAACAAAGCACAAACACTTTTGCTGTTTTGCAATCCTTAACAGTAGGGCCATCTGTTCGTCGGCTACCCCATTAAACCGGAGATCTAATTTTATTAAACTAGACTTTTTGTTTTCTGCAAGAGCACGCAGAACGTCACTACACCCTTCCGGTGATATTTTTGTGTTGGCAAGATTGAGCAGAGTAAGGAAGTTATTTTTTTGAAAGATCAAACAAAGATGAGGCACGCTCGGTTGACCAAGCGGATTAAAACTCAAATCCAACTCTCTAAGAGTGGTGTCGGACAATAGTTGTTCAGCTAATGCATGACAACCGATTCTACCAATTTTATTATGAGATAAATCTAACTTTCTTATAAGACTTCCGTGACCCAAAAGTTTCATGAGCGGAGGCACATCTTCATCTCCAATGTCGGTTCGTGACAGATCTAAAAGTACGAGCGCTTTTCCTTTCCTTACAAAATGTGAATATAGATCCAAAACGCAATCCAATGGAAATGATTGTCTCTCCTTACAACTTCTTGCGTATGACTTGACAATGTTATATTCGATTCTGCGCCTCGTTGATTCAGGAGAATTAATGAGTTGCAACGCTAATGCATCGTATCTCCTGTCGGGGAATCCTTCTAATGTAATGAGCCACCTGTTATTAGCCACATCATTGTGTGCAGCTTGTACGGTATACTCTACATTACTTAAGTTTTCGAAAGTGGGTGATGCGTAACGAAGTTGTGCTACATTTGTCCGATACTCTGGACTGCGGTATGTTTGAGGTTGATAGTTGGTTTGTATAGGGTAATAATGTGAATAGTTTTGTATTGGGTAGGGGGAATAAGTTTGCGCGTCAGGCACTTGCGTTGTTGCGTATGGATCTGGATATATTGATTGAAATGAAGAGTTGGGTTGGTTTTTGGGTTGTGCTTGAACATTTTGTGGAAGCGCATATTCTTGTTGTTGATATCTTACTTGTGTATATGGTTGCGAGTAGCCATATTGAGGGTTATGATAGTAGTTATAATGTTGTGAATTTGGAGATAATGTGTGGACTGTTGTTATTATTCTATCCTTTTGTTGTGATTCTTCATTTTTGATAGGCTTGAATTTAACTTTATCACCAGGTAGCAGGGGCGGTGCATCCGATGCTTGTACAGCATTGGCAGATGTGTTTCCCATTGAAAATGTCTTCCTTTCTTCGAATTCGGGGTATTTTGAAAATTGTTGTAATGGTTCCATAAATTGAGACAATTCCACTTAAATCTCCGAGTATTCACAACACATATTATCTGTCGTGCACAGAAAATATATACCACTAATTGTCGATAGATTTTGTTATAAAGAACGTTCTAACATAAAGTGGATTGTAAAAGTCCGATAAATACTTTTAGAAACCCAAAAGCGATTTTTCACTTAAACAGGTGTTGATTGAAAGGATTTTATATTAATATACCAGCAATGATGTCTTCTCTTGGCTCGAAGTACTTCATGCTTGTGACATTGATTCTGTTCGTCATGTCCGGTTTGGAAGTTTACGTGCATTTTCTAGCCTCACCAAAATTCATAGAATACTACGAGACGCAACACATCAACCAGACTCTCCTAAGTGGACACTTTCGTGATCACACAGGTAGTCCAATCATTTTAAACTATAAGAAACAACCGTGGATTTCGAAAAACGTTCACTTTCCATGCGCATTAACATGGGTTGTATTATCACCAATTCAATTCTCAAACTCACTAAGAATAAAATATCCTAGAGCACACAGGAGAGCTGGGTACCTATTTCTAATGCTGTCGTTAGTTCTTGGAATTTCTGGTTTACTCTTCCATCCCGCCGGTATGTCGATAACTAGTAATTCAGGACCAATCACAATCTACACATTCTTGAAGGAGGCAACCACTTGGGGAGGTCCAATTTTCTTGTTTCATGGATATAAAGCAATCACCAGTGCGAGGAACCGTAACTTCAGAGAGCACAGGAGATGGATGATAAGACATGTAATGGCTGGATTTGCGGTGGGTCTCATGAGAATAATCATGTTTTTAATCATCTTCCTTAACAAATTAAATCCATACGGACGACTTCCTGCCGGAGAACGAGCTTACAAGATTGAGACAAACGTTATGTGGGGATCTGCTTGGGCGGCTTTTGTTATGACATGGATTGGCGTTGAAGTGTATTTGAGATATGATAAGCATGTAAAAGTAAAATAGATTTTGTGCATTCTTGTTGTAAAGTATTATTAAGATGAATGATGAAGAGGGTGAGTGTCGATCATTTGAGTGTGATGAATTAACTTGGTAGATATAAACGCAAGTGAGGAGGACTTGATTTGCGAACCATCATCGCTATTCTTCACGAATTTACTTTTGCTTGGCTTTGAGCCCGCCAAATATGAGGCGAGACATAAAATAATATTCAACAAAGACATGTTCAAAACAGCAAATGTTAAAGGAATGGAGGTTGTATTTTATTTTTTATTGAAGCAGTTGGACCAGAAGAAAGCGGAGAGGGAATTTGACAAAATATGGCCCATACTTGATAAAAAGAGAAGAATTGCGTTCAGGACTGCTGTTGTAAGTTGGCTAGAACGACTTCGTAAGGAAAAAGCGATTCACTTGGTCACACTTCAAAGTACTCTTCTTCAAACTTGCTACGGCGATACATTTAATCGCTTACTAATGGTTCTGTCCACTCATGTGCTTCAAAAACGAATGGAATCTGATTTTCCTGAAGATATGAACAATCAACCTATAGCATCCAAAGTAAACTTTTTGGATGGATTCCATGAAGATGAAATGTTACAAAATTCAAAAACACTGCAAGAAGTGGAACAGAAGCATAGGGTTTTAATGGTATGACTCATCAGCTGGCTAACTTGACAGCTTTAGTTGCACATTAGAAGTCAAACAAAAAAATTAGTTTCAAACTTCAAGTACATGCATCAAGCACAAGAAAATTGGAAAGATTTTGCCAACAAAATTACAAATAATTATGAACAAGCCACCGAAAGACAGGTATGTTACATGATTCTAAAAAGGAAACTTACAGTTGAAGGGGTTGGTATTACAGGAGAGAAGAGAGATTCAAAAGAAAATGGAAGCAACAAATAAACTCAATACTGAAAATGGTCTCAAGACAACAAATCAAAACATGCAAGAATTCTGGACAGCCTTCAGTACACATCACAAACAACATAAACAAACCAGAGGTAAGTTTGACTTCTTCATACATGTATTGACTGATCTTGAAAGCAACTGTGGGTAACATTTGCAGTGGAGGCACTAGTAAGATACGCTTAGACGCTAACGAACTCCAATCCAAGAACTGTAAGAAAATACGTAATCAAAACGTCTAATCGTTTTTTTATAGATGGAACTAACCTTGAGGAATTCAAAATCACAAACGAAACTTCCAACCGAAAAAAACTTGATGTCAACTTAATGTTTGAAAAGTGGAATTCAGAGTTACGTTCGTTGCAAGAAGGTTTGAAACATGTACCAGTCAACCTCATCTCTGATCCATCAACTACTTTACATTTACAACAACAAGCACAAGCACAAACAGAATGCTTACATTCACTCAATTACCTGTCAGAACAAATCACGCACGCAAACGAAAAAGCAAAAGCAAACTTGACCAAAAAAACATCAAATCACAACATTACCCTCATACCTCATACTCCCATCAAATCATTAAACATATCAACGGCAACCAATAACAACAGAACGACACCTTACAAAACACCTTCGAGAAAATCACTCGCCGATGGATCACAACAACAAACACCTTCTACAAAACTTTTTAATTCCATTCAAAAAAATGCATCCATCAAGAGTCAACAATTTTTCGATCAGAATTTGGAAACTCCTCCTCCCATAAAAAATACGATTCAGAAACCTACAAAGAGATTACTGAGCGATGAGATGTACATGTTCGCAGATGAAAATCACATGCAGTCGGAAGCACAAAAGGTAGTTAAGCAAAGAGCAAGAGAACTAGTAAAAAAGAATCCTCCTTCTTCTTCTGTTCCTCCTGTGGCGGAAGTAGTTTCCCGGAACGAGAATCGAAGTGGTGGCCAAAAACTTGTTTTTGATAGCCCATCATCACCTGTCAAGCAAGATTTAACAAGTACGTTTAAAGAGAAGGCAGAGTCAATTGTACAAAAAATGAATCACACCATTCATGATTTATCAATCATGTTTGATGAGCAAGATGAAGAAGAAGAATTAGATGTTGTTCAAAATGTTCAAAATGTTGAAAATGATGAAGGTTTATTATTGTATCCCAATGTTGTGAATAAAAATGATTTGTTTGATGGGTCCATTAAGGACGAAGAAATGTTGTTTGTAACTGGTAGTCCGATTGTTGTCCGTAATAATAATGTTGTTGTTGAAAATCCGCATCATGAGATGATGGATACTTCCGCGTTGCTTTCTGATTATCATGAAGAAGAGGGAGAAGCTAAAATTGATTTGGACGATTCTTTGCTTATGAGTGATGATGATGATGAAGAAAAGAAAAAGTTGGAGCTAGATACGATTAATAATGTAGTGATGAAGGAATTGCCTGGAACGCCTATAATTGGTAACAAGTTTAAACTGCAGGAAGAAGACTATGGCTTTTATAAAAATGTTGACTTATCTTTTCATGAATTTGACTCAGTGCCGGATGATGAATCTGCACTTCGGTCTATATTCTCCTCTTCGTCTCGTCCATCCATTGTTGATGATGAACTAAATAGACATTTCGTTCAAGAAGATATTACCAATTATCTAGTCACACCCAAGAAGATTCTGAAAAAGCAACACATCAACAAACTGTCGCCCTGATAATAAATGTGTTATGATTTAGAGCATATCCAAGTCCGTAGTCATATACGTTAAATAAAAGTTATTTGTTTCACTGCATCAAGTCAATGATTCATGGATTAAAATCAGAGCTATTTGTTGTCCTTTGAATCTTGATTACAAGAAATAATGATATTGCACAGTCAACTTTTTCTTGATTTTGATTAACATTAGCAACATGTTGAGAAGTCGTCTAAACCATATCACAAAGAATATTCACGCTGCTAACAAGTCGCTATCATATTCTACCAAGGAGGTGCGTAAGGTCCCCATGATCATCAATGGTGAACTTCGCATTTCCAAGAGTGACACATGGATCGACGTAACCAACCCCGCAACTGGAGAAGTTATTTCTCAGGTCCCAGAGTGCACACAAGATGAAATGGAAGAGGCTGCTGAAAACTCACAAGAAGCATTCTTAAAGTGGAGAGAACAATCAGTGAGCAAGCGTGTCAGATACATTTTCAATCTAAGACAACTTCTGGACAAGAAGAGTAAGGAAATTGCCGCACAAATCACAGAAGAACAAGGAAAGACCCTAAAGGATGCTGACGGTGACGTATTCAGAGGACTTGAAGTAGTAGAACACGCTGCCTCCATGACAACCATTCAAATGGGTGAAAGCATGCAAAATGTTAGCAAGAATATGGATTTGTACAGTTTCAGAGAACCACTTGGTGTGACTGCTGGTATCTGTCCATTCAACTTCCCAGCCATGGTCCCTCTATGGATGTATCCATTAGCCATCGCATCAGGTAATACCATGCTTTTAAAGCCAAGCGAACATGATCCAACCGCATCCGTAACTGTTGCAGAATTAGCCTTGGAAGCAGGCGTCCCACCAGGTGTAGTAAACGTCATCCACGGTCGCAAGAAATGCGTCGACTTTTTGTGCGATAACGAACATGTCAAGGCCATTTCCTTCGTAGGAGGCAACCGCGCCGGAGAATACATTTTCCAAAGAGGTACAAGCAATGGCAAGAGAGTACAAGCCAATTTGGGTGCCAAGAACCACGGAGTCGTACTGGCTGATGCTAACAAGGAGGACACATTAAACGCATTGATCGCAGCTGGATTTGGAGCGGCTGGTCAACGCTGCATGGCGTTAAGCACCGTCATCTTGGTAGGAGAGGCACGTTCATGGATCGGAGAGTTGACCAAGAGAGCACAAAAATTAAACGTCAATGTCGGCACCCATCCCGATGCTGACTTGGGACCAGTCATCACAATGGACAGCAAGAAACGTATTTTGGATTTGATCAAAACTGCAGAAGATGAGGGATGCACCATTGCTTTGGATGGAAGAAACTTTACTTTGAAGGGACACGAAAATGGATACTTTGTAGGACCCACCATCGTGACTGGAGTCAAGCCACATCATACAGTATACAAGGAAGAAGTCTTTGGACCCGTTTTGTGCGTTATGGAGGCTGAGACACTTGATGATGCCATCAAGATCATTAACAACAATCCTTATGGAAATGGAACGGCCATCTTTACGAGAAACGGACCTGCTGCAAGACATTTCCAACATGAAGTTGATGTGGGTCAAGTAGGAATCAATGTTCCCATTCCAGTTCCTCTGCCATTCTTTAGTTTCACTGGTTCACGTGGTTCCATTCGTGGTGATTTGAACTTTTATGGAAAGATGGGTGTGTACTTTTACACTAAACTAAAGACCGTAACTGCTTCATGGAAGGAAGATGATGTAACCGCCAAATTGAGCACAGCCATGCCAACATACAAATAAAGCACACAAATTGATTTTTTATTTCTTGTTGATTGTAAAAAAAAATGAGCTCTGCAGAGTTGTTGGATACCTCACCAACAGATTCTAATGACGTTGGGTGTGACACACCAAAGACTGCCGTGAAGAGGACAATGTTTCAGGAAAGTATTGAAGTTCAACTACAACAGAACCCAACCTTTCTCAAGTTCAATTATGGACTGTTCTCTGCTCAAGAAATGTTCCAGCTCACATCAACCATTCTTACATCTCCATCGTGTACTGTGAGGTATCTTGATCTAATAGGCAATCGATTGGGGGACGCAGGGGTTAACACGATCGCTGAATCATTAAAAACAAACACTACGATTAATTATTTGAATTTATCAATGAATGATATATCATCAGATGGAGTAAAGAACATGTGCGATGTGTTGAGTAACAAAACAAGAACGGATACAAATCGAAGCCTCGAACATTTGGACTTGTCGATAAATAGACTTGGTGACGCGGGAGTTGCATGTATTTTAGAAATGTTACGGAACAACGATACTTTAATAACCATTAACCTGAGATCTAACAAGGTAAAGTCGCAGCAGGGTGTCAATTGCCTGCTGGAGATTGCAGCCTTAACAAAAATCAGTGACGATTCAATATTAAAGGATGTTTTTGTTTGAATTTTTACTTTTTTACTTCTAAAAGAGAAACTTGTGTTTTATAATCTACGGTACCATCTTGTCGCAACATCGTCTTCATTAGTTCTTCTACTTCCTCTTGACTTATTTTTTGCTATAGTGTTATTTAAATTGCTAGATCGATTTGTTCATACTTCCGATGATTTGGAGACCGAAGATATAAATTCTTTTGAATTCAAAACTCCGTCTTTTTCAAATAATTCAAATCCCAATAAAAGTTGTTCTTTTGTGTAGCCCACATCTATCTTCTTATTCAAGATTTTTAAAAACTTCTGAAAATCCAAAGGATTGTGCATGTCTATGTCGCAGGTTGCATCTTTAATATGTTTAGGAGACATGTCCAGATTGAGCATTGTCGCAGCATTTATAAATTGGCTAACAGATATTCTTCCTCTTTTTTGTGTATCCAAAAAATTAAAGAGTTCTTGATATTCTTGAAGCTCTTCATTGCTCAGATTGTTACTTATTCGCGCCATGTGCCGTTACAAATATAATATACACAATTTCTAAGCTTGCTCTCATAACAAAACAATGTTGATAAAGTTGATACACAAATGCAAAACGATAAATTTTGATAATTTTTAACAGTTGCACCTAAGTTTTTGATAGAAACACGACCAAGAAATTGACTGAATAAAATCAATGTCGAAGTTACAATTCCGCATTACAAACTAAAGATTTAATGTCTGTGAGTTGGAAATGGCTTCGGAAGTCGCATCGCATGCGTAGTTTTATTTACAAGTACAAGGATAGGTTCGGAAAGGGAAGTGTTGATAAGCTGTTTAGTGATTGGCACAAATTTATAGAATTCGGGGGAACTTTGAATAATACTATACACGTTTATCACAACGGTGAAAAGATGTTTCATGACTTTTGGAAAGCCATCGACGAGGCGAAACAATCTGTTCATGTTGAAACATACACCATTTCGCCAGATCAAACTGGCACAATCACCATTAACAAACTGATCGAGGCTGCAAAAAGAGGATGCAGTGTAAAGTTAATCAAAGATGGCTTCGGTAGTAACGCAATGAAGCCAGAGCATGTTCAACCCCTCATCGACGCAGGAGCTGAAGTTTATACCTTTAACGAAAAAAGCTTGAGGTACATAAACTTTTTATCTAGAGAGCGCATTTCCACACCGTGGCACCGAGATCACCGTAAATGTGCAGTAATTGACAACAAGATCGGTTTTTGTGGTGGCATGAACATTGAGGACAAGTACTCCCTGAAGGGTCATTACGAAACAGTCATTCAACAAATCAAGGCCGATGAACGTGCAAAGACAATACAGATTGGTCCATCCAGCGTAGAAACTTTATCAATAAGCAGTGAGGATTACAATTATGAATGGTTTTACGATCCAGTGGCAGGTATACAAGATCCAGTTCTTCGTGAAAAATTCAGCGTACTTAAAACAGCGTTCCGAGATACACATTGCCGCATAACTGGTCCGAGCGTAGCATACTTGGCAGACTCATTCTTTGGTACCATTGAAGAAGTCACGGCAGAAAAGACGTCACCTCTAAAGTCCTTGGCACGTTACATCAAAGCCACAAGAGAAGTTTTTACAAAAAAGAATGAATCCATTCTGGACAAGAAGCAAGAAGAGGAGGAAGACGAGGAAGAGGACAAGTTTGTAGAGAATGGTGTTTACATGATGGTTCTTGCCTCATCTCCGAGACATGGTCGCCGACAGTTAGTGAAGGCTATCCAATGGATGACTGATTATTCAAAAAAAAACATTTATATTGTGACTCCATACTTTTTACCTCCAAAGCAATTGGTTGAGTGTATCTTGTCCGCAAAAGATCGTGGGTGTGAAGTTCACATCATCACCTGTGGGTTAAGTGATGTGAAGCCGATGAGATTAGGTTGCATCGGCTTGTACGGAAAGTTCTTGAAACGAGGAGTTCACATCTACGAATACAACAAACAGACGTTACATGCCAAGTACATGACGAGTGATGGAAAGTTTAGTTTGTTGGGAAGTTTTAATATGGATAGAATGAGCATGTTGAGCAATAGAGAGTTGGGACTGGGAGTGATAGATGAAGCGACAGCGAAGGGACTGGAACTACAATTCGTCGAAGACTTGAAACATTCTACGGAATTGACATATGATACATGGCAGAAGAGGCCTCTATATTTAAAGATTGTAGGATGGGTTTTGTATAAAATGATGCGGCTGTTGGGACCGTAATAAAAATGTAGAATCGTTTATTTTCGTAAAAGATGTCTTACTTGATGGTACAGATCTTGTTTGTCCTTGCCTAGAACTTTTTCGATTTGTTCTAAAGTTGTTCGAATGCTTTGGTGCCCTGTGTTGAAAGATTTTATTTGATAAAGAAGAGACTGGAACTCATCATCGCTTAGTGAATTTTTGATTTGAATGTAAATTTGTTCTGTTGTTGTGGTGTTTTTAAAGTTTGGCGACCTTAGGTCATCGATGCTTAGTGTTGCATCTCCTCTAATGGGTGTGCGCGATCTTGTTGGTGTGTGCGATCTGTTGGGCGTATGTGATCTAGTTGGTGTATGTGACCTGTTTGGTGTTGTGCTTCTGTTATAATGGTAAGAATCATGCACTAAAAATTTTTAGTTTCCCTAGTTAAATCATTCTACTTTTCAACTGGCTCTTTCTATTATACTCCTTCTCTTCATCCAATTTTCTTTGGAGTTTTTGAATTTGTAATCTCGAACTATGCAACTCCTCATCAAGTTTTTTGTTCTACCAAGGTTAGTGACTTTGAATAGTTAATGTTCAACCAAGCTAATGTAGTCTAGATTCTTTTTCAGTAGTTTCTCAATCTCCAAATCCTTTTCCTTCAACAGTCCTTCGTGTACACCCCTCAAATTGGCGATACATTCGTCAAACCGTTGCATCGCTTTCGCGCCCAACTGAATTGATACAAAATACGTGCTTACAAGTCGTACAAAAATCTATTTATTTGTAACTACACCATGCCATATTGATTTGTAGAATCAAGAGTTAGGTCTCTATACTGCTCTTCACTAATTTTTCCAGGCATGACCCTGCTCTGGCTAAAGCAGCACCAGCACAAATTTATTCCACATAATGCACCATATGACCTTGATATCATATATGATCTGATGCAAGGATCATCATTATCCTTTACAAGTCTTGCATTGGTTATGTGAGTGTTGTGCACTTGACATTGATGAATAATCAAATCTAGCACACGGTACACATCACGCACCATCAGAAACCCGGTACTACCCGCATACGCAACAACAGAAAACGGAAGGGCATGAGTATCGATTTTATAACCAAAATACACACTACCAACACTAGAATTGTCAACTGCATTATTGTGCAATGTAAATAATATTTCACCCATTTCTTTATATTTCCATGATGTGATGAATTGGTCGTATTTGCCGTTCCCAAACAACCGCCTCCTGAGATTTTCAATATGTTTGTTGCCGACAACAATTATTGCCCTTTTATTAGTCAAAACATAGCTTGTTGTTATTTTTTTATACAACAATTTGTAGAAAAGTATATAGGAGCAGACAAACACGTAGAACAAAAGTAAAATCTGAAACACAAGTTGGCTCAGGGTTGATTTTATGGAGTAGAATTCATCACTTTCACTCAATGACCGCGAAATGTACACAATTTGGAACGATTAATAATATCGTAAAAAGTAGAAATCCTACAATAAACATGACCACAACATTCTTTGTATATGAAAATGCCGGTCTCTGGTAAAATAAAATCCTCTCATTATCTTTAATTGTAATTCCAATTGACTCTGCGTCTATGATATCCTCTTCGTGGTCTGCTTCGTCTTCTTCGATAATTCTTGGTGTGTAGAATATATCCTGTCGCTGTCCAAAGTTCTGTGGGAGACTCGGTGTTTGAGCTGGGTACCTATCGCTATCGTCATCCTTCCTCAAGTTTCTGATTAGAGACGGTATGTTCAGTTCAAACTTTGGGAACTGTATTGAAAACATTACAAATTAGATTGTTCTATTATAAAACGAATTTGTAAAAGAAGACTATTCATGCCAACCTCTGTATTGAATTGTTGAGTTCGACATTTAGATCTTAATCTTTTCAGTTAGGATTTTTGAATACAAAGTTTTAAGAAAAGCTGTATATAGGTGTTTACTTTTAAGAATTTCAAATCAAAATAACAAAAAAGGTGTTGCAATACTTTTTTTACAACATTGATCTTATCACAGTTTGAACTCCCTTCCAAGACTCTCCTGGTCCCAAGTTCTGCCAGTTAGAAACACTTCCCGCTTCAATGCAAAGCATTTTCTTCCAACCATCCTCAGGTCCAAAATCTCCCATGTTCTTCGCAGCATTCTCCCAAGGGTTCCACACCACAACATCATTCAAATTATCTCTTTGTACATCAACAGTACAATCTTCATCTACTATTTGTGTCGGTCCAGAGGGAGATTTATACACTCTGTCCGTTTCATTTGATATCTTTACATCTTTCTCAGTTTCTTCAAAATTTGCAGCGTCGCGTTTCTTGTCAACGTATTGGGCACCGTTTAGACCTCTAACGCTGACAGTTGAAATGTTATTAACGGCGAAGTAGGTATGGAACAAAAAGTTAAAATCAAAAGGTTCTTTGTCCTTGTTTTGCACTTCCATACTTGTGACAAACGAGTTGGCTTTGAGGTCAATCTAAAAACATTAATCTTCTTAAATGTCAAATAGCATACGGTGTAAACGAGATTAAATGCATACGGCCATAATTTGTGGGCATCTTGTGATATAAGATCATTAGATAACTCGAGTTTGACCTGTGTAGACTCAGAATCTGCCTTGTGGCTCAAAAGTCTCCAAGTTGAAGTGCGCGCGAAACCATGCTGGGGTAATTCTTTTGTTGGTCCTGCATTAGATTTGCCAAACACGGGGAAGACTAGAGGAATACCTCCTCTGACAGCCTTTGAGCCGTCAAGTGCGGCCTTTGAGGATAAGAATAATCTTTCTCTGCCTGATACCCAAGATATGATTGTTGCTCCGTAAAGCAATACTTTTAGGGTGTCACCACATTGGTGGGTAAGGGTAACAGCGGTTGAGTCTTCACTGATCGACATTTATAATTATTGTAAAAAAAGATTTTTCGCATTTGATCCTGAATAGGTACGTGTATATCTTCCAGGTGCATAATAATAAATTGTATTATTAAGCGTTTATGGCCGAGTGGTTATCAATCTCATCCATATAAGGCGGCAGACTCGAAATCTGCTGGGGAAACCCGCGCAGGTTCAAACCCTGCTGAACGCGATGTCTTTTTGATGGATCTTGCGAGTTTTAATTTTTCTAGTCATCCATCTATTGAAGAAAACTGACCGAGAACCATCAAAATGTCAAGTTGTCACGGCATTGATTGTATTGTGCAGTACAGTTCAAGCATTTTTGCCTTTCCCACATTATTAACGCTTTAGCCAAATACAATTTTAGGACCTCCAAAAATAGTTTTTGTAACCCTCAACCGCGTTATATTGTGCATGGGCAATGGAGAGCAGAATACCTCAAGGCTATAAGCCTATCACAAAATATCATAACGAGAAGCAGGTGAGCATTTCGCTCAAACATCAAGGTGCAGCGAAGCAACCTCCCAGAATTACTACATTCTTAAATACGCAGTTTCAAACATCATCTTCAAGCACATTACTTGTGCCGTGCGTAGATGCAGAGACGAAAACAAAAAAGTGTTTGATTAAAATTACAAAGCAGGAATACCCAGTCGCTTCTGAATTAGAAAGAATAAACTGCGACTATGACCTAACACAACTACTTTTGCAAAGCACGACGCTTCCATACAACACTAAAAATTACATTTTGCCCTGCTTAGAGCGAGTTCGGGTTGGATTGAGCATCGCGCTTGTCAAGGATTACTTTTCTGTACAAACCCTGTATAATTACGTGCACAGCATGCCAAACAAACAATTATCGCTTGAAGAATTTTTCGACCTGTCCATTCAACTTTGTCAAGTCTTCTCAAACGTAATTCGATCTTGACATTTTTACTGACGACATTTTAGATTCATCAAGAAAGAGTATTACATTTGGACATTAAGCCACACAGCATATTAATCGACCCCACGTCAAAACACTTCAAAATCATGGAATTTTCAAAAGCAAAGATTTTGTCCTACAAGGACTCTGCCATACCATTCGAACAACACATCAAAGCATTGGGTCAAGATTCTTCCTACAGCTACACACCGCCGGAACAAACCGGAAGGTTAATACAAGCTCGCGTGGACCATCGAAGCGACATTTATTCATTAGGAGCCACATTTTATTTTTTATTGACGGGAAGAGCTCCCTTCGAGTTTTCTTCCACTTCGGAACTGGTCCACGCTCAACTCACCAAACATCCTCCCGCCCTCGACAAGATTCACATTTCACACAACGATGTGTCCATCACCGTACCCAAAGAGTTATCGTTAATCATTCGCAAAATGATGGCCAAGTCACTTCACAACCGTTACAAGAGCTTACAAAGCGTCTCGCTCGATTTGGAATCGCTCAAGAAAAAATGTTCCGATCCCGAATTACTTTCGTCGCCCGATCGTGAATTTTGGAAACCCGGTCTCAACGACACCAATCACTTGTTTTCCATTTCCAACGACATTTTGGATCGAGACGAACCAATGACGCATTTACAAAATGCATTGGACCAAGTAAGTTCGTCCGGCAAACCTCACATGGTATTTCTAAGTGGTCCGTGCGGGGTTGGCAAAAGCGCTCTGGTCAACCAAGAGTTGAAAAAAAAGAGACCCAACGTACAAGCGCTGTACGTGACCGGTAAATACAACATGATTAGCGACGGAACCGTACCCTACGGAGCGATCGTCGGTGCGGTCAACCTGCTGATCAATAAGGTCATGAAGCAGGGCGTAACGGTTCTGAGCGAAGTCAAAATCAAATTGAGAGAAGCGCTCGACAACAATGCATCCACGCTCGTAGAGTTAATCCCAATGGTCGAGTTGTTGATGGGACGTATCAAGGGCGTACATAACCATCGAAGAAGCAGAGGTAGCGCACAGGGAGAACGCCCTGGACATTCTAGCAGCGACCGACTAAGTCACCAAATGAATCCATACGAAGGCATGAATCGACTCTGTGATGCCTTGATGTGTTTTTTTAAGGTCATGTGCTCCACGATGACCACCACCAGCAATCACATCAACAGTCCACAATCCACTTGTTCGTCCAAAACTTCATTCGAAAGCAACCAACAAGGAACAGTGTTGGTTCTGTTTCTAGATGATCTACAATGGGCAGATCACAATTCCTTGTTATTGATCGAAAGAATGGTCAAAGAAGCACCCGATGCTCACGTCAAGTTATTGTTCATCGGTAGTTATCGTAACGAAAATGACAATCATCAAACATTACCCAACGATCACGCTCTGACTCAAATGTTGAATCGATTGAGCAAGAGCGCGATCGTTGTGGATGATTCGTTGACGAGCGTAAGTAGTGCACAGGCGGCTCAGAAACTAGTTGCTTCTGATTTGAAAGCCTTTTCGAGCAGACCACAAGTGACTGTTGCTGGTTATAGACCCACTCCATTTACGTGCCTAACTCAATTACAAATTTCTCCATTGGGTCAAAATTACATTCGATTGATGGTTTCGTCCACATTATCAAGATTATCGAATCATGAAATTCCGTTGGAAGATGTATACGAATTGGCAGATTGCATTCATTCGATCGCTCGCGGCATTCCATTATTCGTTAGAGAATTACTTTTACATTACTATCAATTGCAATTGATCCAATTCGATTCGGAACAATTCATATGGAAATGGGACATGGAAGGCATCAAAAAGATTCATTTCGACAACATGATCGATCTGGTCAAACAAATGTTGATTCGATTCGATTCGTCATCTTTCGAAATGACATTGCCCGACTCGACATTTCCAAATTCACCGTCGAGTTCAAAAATGACTTGTTCGAGCATCTTATCGCACGCTAGTGTGTTTGGAGCTAGATTCTCCATCAACATGTTATCCATGTTACTCAAAAAACCAACTCAAGAAATACGACCCATCATACTGAGAGCAAAACGCGATGGATGGATTCAAGAAATTGAAAATGGAAATGTAATTTCGAACGTGCATTTGGCATTCGAAACCAATCATACCACCACCAATTCGGCTGCAGTTTATTCCGACGAGTTGTATACGTGGGTACATGATCAATTACAAGAGGCTTGTTATTCGTTATTATCGCCACAAGAACGCATCGATGCTCATTATCAAATTGGTCGATTGTTGTTATCAGAAGCACGTCAACCGACCAACAGAAGAACGAGCATGGGATCCTCTGCGGGTTCGAACGGAGGAAGTAGTAATGGAAGCGGTAGTGGTAGTTTTTCGGGAATGAACGCCATGATGGCTCGTAGAAGAGCCAGCACCACTTCGATTGCAAGTAATCAATCCTCTAATCGATCTCCATCCTTTAGCGTTAGTTTACCTCAACAATTAATCAACATGCACATAAGTCCACCTTCTACTCCTAGTGATTACATTGAGTTTTCTACAACGACTGCTGCTGCTACTACCAATACTACTACTACTGGTGGTGGCAGTAATCCCATTTCGCCTTCTAATCATCCCGTTCATCAACATCATCATCATGCACATACTCATAGTCACGTTCATGGCGATCGAAGCAATAGTTTGAACTCACAAGATTATCCATCGTCATCATCGTACGGCAATACCACACATTTCGATGAATCCTTCATTTTCGAAATTATACATCATTTGAACATTGGAACACAATTTGACGAATCCGATCTGAAGGGAAGTAAAATTTACATGGAGAATGTGGAATTGAACGTGATGGCTACCAAAAAGGCATTAGAGATTTCGAGCACTACCATCGCTACTTGTTACGGTAAGAGAGCGCACGACATGTTGGCCACATTTACGTTGGATCATTTGCCGAGCGTCATTGACGAATACAATACCGAAGATGCCAAACAAAGTTTTTTGGATTTGCGTTACGAAAGTTACATTGTACAAATCAAAGCTCTCTTGTTCGATCAACAATATACAAATGCAATCGAATTGGCCAATCAGGTCGAATGCATGATCACGGAATTACAAAATCGATTCAATTCGTCTCATCACGATCAAGATGATTTTACGAATCGAGTCAAGATGGATCACTTGAGTGGTAAATTGCTCCAATGTCAACATTTCAAGATTCAAATTTACTATGCCATGAATGATAAAAAATCTTTACATTTCACAATGGTCCAAATGTTGAAAAAGAATTCGGAATGGACCAGAGGAATGCCATTGGAGAACATAACGGAGCAACAAAAGAATGATTGGTTGCGTCAACGCATCAAAGCGATCGATCCGTTACTAAGCAAACACATTGATTCCATACGCGATTTACCCAGAGTAAAGAGCAGCGTGATTTGGCACTTGATGAGTTGTTTGGTAGATGGTTACATTGGATTGATCGTAGAGGCACATCACCTCTATCACATGGTTCCTATACTCATTGGCGAATTGATACTCACGGAGGGCGTTTGTGAGTGGGCGGTGAGAGGTGGATTAGGTTGTTTCGGATACGCCTACGCAACTGCGATCGGCACCATTGATTTCGTGCCTTATAAATTAGCGAGATCAGCCGTCGAGTTATCGACTGGTGCTGGAAATATGTATCGATACTCCACCAGTCATGATCGAAGTAATTCTCATTATTGGTTAGCTCTCTTTTCGTGCGTACGATTGAATTGTCAGGATCAGGGCAGAATGTTCGAATCGGTGTTCATGAGCGCCATGAAATCTGGCGATGCAGTCTTTGGTAGTTTCTCTGGCATTCACTTGGTGTATACCGCTCGTATGTTGGGCGTCAATTTGAACGAATTGATGATTTTGTACAATAAAGCTTGCGAACACATGTTGAGCAATCACATGGGCGTTTACTATTTGAATTTCATGTATTGCTTGTTACAAGAAATACAAGCCATGAGAGGAGAGAGTGATGAATTTAGTATCGAGAATTTTACGGTCGACATGAACGTCATCATGGGTCATCCTTATTTATATTTTAATTATTTGTTCTCGAATAGTTTGTTTTATTATTTTACTGGCGATTACAAAAAATCGCTCGATTTTGTGAGACAAGCCAATGATTATCGACCACAGGCTCGTTACATTTTATGCGAATTTTTCGTACCCGTCATGAGGATCGTCATCATTGCTTCCTTGTTGGATGGTTACAAAAATAATACGACGAGCGGTGCACCTTTGCATCACGTCAATACCGTAGATGACCATATTAAATTATATGGAGCCTATCATGCCAGGTCATACAGTAGCGTTAGCAGCGTGAGTAGTTTGGGAAGCGTCGGTAGCATCGACATGAGCACTCCATCGTCCTCCACTTCGATTCATTCGAGCGGCATGAGCGACGGCGGAAGTAATTTTTATAACAATAGCAATAATACGCCATCTACCGTCGATTCTCTACTCGCCGAACTACACGAGTGTCACAAGGAGGTTTTGTTTTTGACTCAATCGCTCGATAGTTGGTACCAAGCACCAAGTATGTTGGTAGAAGCAGAAATCATGGCTCAATCAGAGCACAACAAGATGGAGAAGGTAATTCGAATGTTTAATCAGTGCATACAATATTCGAGAGAGGTCAATTTCCCATTAATAGAGGCCTTGGCTTCCACGAGATTAGTTGCCTATGTAGATAGTCTACACACCGATAGCGTTCTAGTGAGCGAATACGCATTAGATGCAGTTGCTTTGTGGGACGATATGGGATACTTGGGCATGGTGAATCGATTGTCCGATAAATACGTCAATGCCATCAAACACAGAGATCACGGTCGCAGGAGAATGGATCGAATGGAATCTAGCTACAATGCCTCTTTGCAACGAAGAATAAGCCAATCGGGAGGTAGTTTGTCCTTTTATGCAAACGAAAGCATCAACAACAACTCTGATTCCAATTCTGCATTGAGAGCTGTTAAAGCAATGAGCAATGATTCTGATGAATTGGATTTATCAAAGTTATTTAGAAGCATGTTGCCGGTGATTTTGGAGAGCAGTAGTGCCGAACGTTGTTGTTTGGTCCTCAAGAGTAACATTTCGAATCATGGTCAGCATCAAGGAAGCGTTGGTGGTGGTGGTGGTGTAGATCTGGATCGAGAAGTACTGATTATTCGTTTGTTGCGGAGAGCAGCGTGGAGAGTTTATCATGTGCATCGAACGTGGTAGTGGTGCCAAACTCTTCCTCTACATCTAACTCCTCTGCGACCACTTCTACATCAATCAATGGAGTAGAAAACAAGAACATTGCATTGGGCGAATGTAGCGACTTGATGTGCACGAGCATCATCAACAGAGTATTGCGCACAAAGAGAAGCGTGATTGTAGATCACGCTAATGCTCAAAATGATTATCAATCGGTGCCATACATCAAAAAGAACGCAATCAAATCAATCATGTGCTGTCCCATCATGATTACTCAAGAAGAGAAATCTCATGTCATGGGCGTCGTTTATTTGGAAAATAACAAAGTACAGGGCATATTCACCGAACATCGAAATGTGATTTTGAAGACCATCATCGACAGTAGTATCGAAAACGCTCAGATTTTTACTTCGCTCAATAGCGCTTATGCTCGTTTCTTGCCGAGAAAGTTTTTGTCGTTATTGGGAAAGACATCAGTGACGAATGTATCGGCTGGGGATGCAGTGGAACGTACCATGAGCGTGTTATTTAGTGACATTAGAAATTTCACTTCCATTACGGAGAGCATGAGCGCGAGTAATAGTTTCTTGTTCGTGAATCAGTTCTTGAATCACATTGCTCCACAAATTGATCGCAATGATGGTTTTATAGATAAGTTCATAGGCGATGCCGTGATGGCCATATTCGCTGGCACCGTAACCTCTGCGCTACAGAGCGCCATTGGTATGATTAGCGCATTAAAAGAGTTCAATAAGGATAGAGACCATAGTATGGTTGCAAATAGCAAAGAGGACATGTTTATGGGCAAAGTGAGCATAGGCGTAGGTATACACTATGGTAAACTGATGATTGGGACCATTGGTTACAAAGCACGTCTCGATGCAACGGTGATTAGTGACACCGTAAACATTGCAAATCGACTAGAGGGGCTCACCAAGATTTTGGGAGTCGAAATCATCATTAGTCAGAGCGTTATTGAGCAGTATGAAAGGGAGAGTTGTGAAGGTGAAGTGTTGTTGGCGAGTCCCACGGAGGCCAGTCCCCTATATGCAAACAATTATGTAAATTTCATTAAAAGTCGTCGTTTGGGTGTTTTTGTTTTAAAGGGTATGGATCCGCTAGTGTTGTATCAAATCTATGATGATGCTTGGTATGGCAGTGATTATGATTTGCGTGTCTTTGAAGAAAAGAACGATAAATTCAAACAAGCTGTCGAAGGGTTTAATGATAAAAATAATATGAAGAGGAATAGGGAGGTGTTTAAGAATTTGGCAAATGAATATCCTAACGATAAATTAATTGCATTGTATGCGACTGCTTGTGATATTTATTCTAATAGTCATTTGCCGGATAGTTGGCAAGGAGAGATTAGAATTGATAAGGACGGCAACGTGGCACCGTTTGGTGGATTGATTGTAAAGAACAATGATTATAATAGAAGAAGGAGTAGGTTTAGTAGCAGTAATTTGGAAGATTTTACTTTTGATGATAAATTGTTTCAATAAAATAATAATTATTTGTATTCTTCTTGTTTGTTTGGTTGATTGAATATTGTTGTAAACCTTGTCAACTAAGATGAAGAACTTCGACGACTCCGAATCTGAAAAAGAAGAGTCTGAAGACGAGGAGGATCTACCCGAAGGATGTAAGATTAAAGAAGTAAATGGCGTGTGGACATTATATCAAAAGATTGTTCGCAAGGAGAATCCAAAGCAACCTGTTGTATTGTCCCACACCGACAAATCACCATTTATCAAAGTTGAAGATAACACATGTTCGACCGGAAAATTTGGTTACACAATGATAAGGGCAACCCATGCAATGGAGGAGGGGTCGTATTACTTTGAAGTTAAAATTCAACAAGGAGAACCACAGTTTCATGATGCATCCAGTAAGTCATCTGGTCTCGGCTCTTATTTCGCACCAAAGCGGAACCTCCGCAACAAGAAGAAAATCAACTCTTCCGATTATGACCCTCATGTTCGGGTTGGTTGGTGTTTGGATAAATCTGAAATCAAAGCCCCAGTAGGATTCGACAAATTTAGTTTTTCATACCGAGATGTTAAGGGAGAGGCTGTTCATGACAGCAAGACCAAACCTTATGGCGAACCATATGGTAACTAACATTACTTGTCAATAACTAATACTTTTTATAGATGCTCATGATGTCATTGGGTGTTACATGTTCATACCAAAAAGAACTGGACCTAAGCCAGAACCGCTACAACGACGTGAAGAAGTTAAGGAGACTACATTCAGTGGTGTCATTATATCTGAAGTCGAAGTAGAAGAAATTTGTGATGAAGCAGAGGTCCGCTTCTTCAAGAATGGAGTTGACCAAGGCGTCGCCTTCACAACATTAGTTCGTGGAAGATACTACCCTGCAGTGAGTCTATACATGGGAGCGTCAGTTACTTGTAACTTTGGACCACACTTTAAATACACACCAAAGATCACTTCCAAGGATGGATCTCAAGTAGTCATCCACCCGATGTCAGCTTTGGAAAATAATGGAGCCGCATCATTCAGAAACAAGGATCGCCTAAAGAAGAATTCATCAAACGCACAAGCCTCACTTAGAGCAGCCGTACAAAAGGCAAGCACACCATTCAAGAAAAGAAACGAACCCATCTCACAACCAGTCGAAAAGAACATTGAAAAAAAGACTTCTTCCGCACCAGTTCGCACGCCGTCACCAGCTCCACCTACATTAGAAAAGGAACCTTCCAATAACAATGAGGACTCAGTACCTGTCCAAAATACAAGACAAGATCAAAACAACAAGAGTCTAGAGCCGCCCAAAAAGAGAAGAAAAAAAGAAGACGTTCCGATCCCTGAACCAGTTTCAATTACAGAAGAAGCCATTCGTAACGCAAAGATTGCAGCGACCAAACACAAACTCAAAAAAACAACAAAGTTAACTACGATCCCACCCGAAAAACCACCACTTGCATCTCAAGCAGGAATACCTTTAAAGAAGAAAAAGATCAAAAAGAACGAGGACTTGATGCAAATAGATGATGAAACCGAAAATGACACTTCGACAGCTTCTACGAATAACGACATGGATAGTACACCTACTCAAACACCAATACAAGACATTCAAATTGATGCAAAGTTCACTCCTAACCATCAACAACATCAACAACAATCACAATCCATTTCACAACCACCACCACCATCGACACCGATTCCAAATCAGCAACCACCACAACCAACAATTCAACAATCTTATTCTCCGGTTACTAATAATAACATTAGTCAACCATCACCCACTACACAAACCAATCAAAACAATCATCGCACATCACAACAAGTCACACAAAACAATCAAAATCAACAACAATCAAGATCATCATCATCCGATCATCCACATTCATTCGCACAACCTTCTCAACCTCCTCAACGAAACTCACACATTAACAATTCTGGTTCCACTCACTCATTCGAAACATCGCCACCAAGTCAACCATCACATTTACATTCCACCAATCAACACCAACAACAATCACCAACGACACCAATGAATCAACAATCGAATCGTTTCGAAAATCAAAAGTTCAATCAAGATCAAAATCGTTCTTATGATCAATCATCACAGTCACGTCACATACAGTCAACTCCACAGCCTTTACAATCAACTCCATACCAACAATCTAGATCATCATCATCATCATCCGATTCATGGGTTGACCAACATCAAAATCAACATTTAAAAGAAGACGTACAATACTCTAATAATCACCAACACTTCCATCAACAACAAAGATCAGATGATCCATCCATTCGATCCAATCAAAATCAAAATCAACAACAAGTTTTGGACACACAAAAGTATGAAAGAGAAAAAAGAGATCGAGAGATGAAACAAATGATGGAACAACGCGAAAGAGAATTATTGAGAGAACAACAACAACAACGAGAGAGAGAATTAAGAGAACGAGAGTTGATTATTGCACGAGAACAACAACAACAACAACAGTTATATCAACAACAATCACAACAATCACAAAATCCATCACATAGAAATGTTTTTGATAGAAGTTATGATAATGTATCTTCTTTTAATCAACAACAACAACAACAACATTCGTATGGTTGGTCCCCCATGCAACAACAGCAACAGCAACAACAACAACATTCAATGGTGTTACCTTCTTTTAAGAGCTTACAATTTGGAGAACCACCTGCTCAAGATGCTATGGCTATATTGAATGATATAACAGGAAAACCAAATAATAATAATAATAACACACAAAGTAATAATTCATCATTTACGCCTTCTGATAGATATTTGCATCATAATAGATAAATAAAATTAATTTGTACATTGAGTTGTTTTTTGTTGATTTATTCATTTGTTATGGTTACTAAGGTTTAGATGGTCTTGTCAGATTAAAAACACCCTTATGCGTCTCCTTCAGTTTTTTTATATAGATACTTATTCTCTAGCACGACAGTCAAGAATATGCTTCAGGTTATAGATAAAGTATTAAAACTCAATGGCGATTTGATCGAGTTTTTTACGATATTGGTCTAAGATGGACGACTCAAGTTCGTCTCCGAAAGGGCGTGGGTTCAAATCCCACAGTCGTCACTTTCTTATGTCATATCCTCTTGGGATTATTATAATAATAACAGTTCAAATGCGAGGGTGATATCAATTCTGCTACATTTCCTTAGTATTTTAAGTCAACATGATATAACAACCCACAAGCTACAAACTAATCACACTTTATTAATTACAACTAGACAAATTCAACAATGACTTCACCACTCTGTCAACATCTCCATTAAAGGTTCTTAACAAATGAATGTTGAGTTTTTCGTTTGTAAATCCCAAATCAGTAAGTGTTGATAAATTTGTCCTGAATTGCTCTTCGCATCTCACTGGTAACGTGAAATTCAAATCTTCTTCGGTCGGTACCTTTGGTCCTTCTTTTCGGCTCGCAACAGTCGGCTTTGGTGCCTCATTGGCTCTTACAATTGCATTGGTTATGATTTGTTCAGTCGTATTCTTAATAATGGTATTGACTTCTGCGACGGCATTGTTTGCTTGCTTTATAATGCTCTGGGCTTCTTCAAGTATAACATGCTTATTCCTCTTTATTGCATCTTTCGCCCTCTTATAGGCCAAAACAATTATTGGGAGTAACAAAAATAATGTACATAATTTGCAGTTGAACAGCACTGTAGCAGCACAAAGTAGGCCAACTTTGTTGTAGTGTTTTTTTGCATGGTCGGCGAGTATATTGAACAATAATGGGTAGTGGTGGAAGGTAAAGAAAGTTATAAAGGCCACGCATAATGCCATTATCATGGGGTGATATAAAGTGCCCCAAATTAGGGCGACTGGCAGAAGGTATTTGGTTAGTGGTGAACATCCGTCTCGAGGGCCAGAAGTGGTTTGATGTTGACTCGGCTTCGGATATTGGTCAACAAATAGCCTCATAGTGCTGGGGGAGGGGTGAGACTGGACAGCGAGTAACCATTCTGTATTTGATGAAATGTCAATAAGTTCGTTCTCCTCATCAATGTATCTCCAATGTAGGTCATCTTGGGTTAATAAAACTTCTTTTACTAACTTGTCCAAGGCTTCAAATGTTATGGTCCTCTCGACAAGTAATCTCCTCTTGCGAATATTATTGATAGTTATCTTCAAAGAAATTTTCATGACTGAACGTGATTTTGATTTTCTGTTCTTGTTTGAAGTTGATCGTAACGAAGTGATTTACTAAATCAAAAATCAAAAATCAAAAATTACATGCATCATGATAGTCGGATCTTGCGCGGTTTCAATACTGATTGAGTGCGTTTGAGACCAACCCAGAAACAGAGCGTTTGAGTTGCTGTGTCTTCAATTATTATAATTGTCGCAACAAAATGTTGAGGGTCCAGGAAGAACATGTAATTTTGGACGGCCACGATGTGCATATAATGAAATTCACAGTAAACTACGTCTTATTAACTTTATTGTTCTTACATTGTATTTTGTGGTTGGTCCAATCCTGAACTTGGTGCTCACGACAACAATATGCAGCATCCAAACACCCAGAGCATCTTTTCTCCGCTACCTTCCCACAAACATTGCATTTGTTCAAAAAATCTCTCAAGTCAATGCAATACAAGTCGCCTACTTCATTGCGCTTACTTGTATAAAGATCCATCTTTTGATAATCAATGCTCTCCCCACCAAACATGTATATCAATTGATCAACTTTATTATAAGACAATGAACTATAGTTTCTACATGGGAACTCCCCAATTCGTTTATATTCATTTAGCCGAATGAATTTTGCAGTTTTGCAATTGAAAATAAAAATTAAATTTATACTGCTGTCATCTTCTATGATGCCAGTACCACCGTACATTACAATGAAATGACCACATACACAACTACCAACCTTGACATGAGATAATTGTGCTGACGGCATTGCATTGTCGTGTCTACACCAATTATGAGTTTTGAAATCAAAAGAGTGCATGAAAAGAGGAGTAGTGTATTGACAGTGACCGCCATACACGTACAATGTGTCATTATATACTTCGATCGTATGATCGCCGCGCTTAAGAGGCTTGAGTTGTGTATTCTTTTCTTTGATTTTTGACCATGTGTCTGTGGAAATGTCAAACTGCCACAAATCATCAAAATAGTCAGTGTTGTCGAATACCCGAGCGCCTTCGATGGAGAACATTCCACCGAAAAGGATTGCTTTACCTTGGTGCATTGCCATACTGTGAAAGGAACGAGGTCGCGGTATAGCACTGGTTGGTTTAACCTCCCTCCACTTCATTGTACTCAATTCAAGCACCCAAGTATCGTTTAATTCTGGTTCCCCTTCCTCGCTCGGTTCCCCTCCAAAGATTACGAGATGTTTGTCATTGACAGCGTAAGCCCAGTTCTGCCGAGGGGGAGGACATTTACCTTCAAAAAGCCTGTGTACCCAATTCTCCTCGTTATAAATCCAATAGTGGTCAAACTTAAAGTATGCAGATGCGTCTGTTGCCTCTATCAAGACTTGACCGCCGAAAATGTGCAGTTTGCCATTATATATAAAGGATGCGTGCTGCTGTCTTGGCTGTGGATACTTGGAATTTGGATTAGTAACGACTACACGATCTCGCTCGCTGATTGCTTCTGTTGACTCCTTGTGTATTCTCTGTACCTTGACCTGCATTACAATTCTAAAATTAACTTGATATAAAAAAGTAAGCCAGGACAAACTAAATCCTCCTCATTACCCAAAACCTCTTGATATATTAAAGTAATCCAAGTTAAACTCGTAATTTTCCTCATACCCCAAGATTTCTTGATGTTCACAATTGATCCACTAAGATGCGGCAGCTATTACAAAGATAATGAACTGATTGATCCACCATTGAATTCATCTGGGTCCTGTTCGTGCATTTAACTCAAAGTAGAATCTAAGTCGACTGCACAGCCATAATCCATTATTACTATGTCTGTCATTAGAAGTGTTAAAAATGTTTCCCTTGATAGGTTGACGCCTCATCAAAAGCTCTTAATATTACAATATTTATTTTCGCCCACGTGCTTTACAAATATAGAAAATAGGAAGAATCTTTGCAAGACTATGTCACAATCGAGGTGTTGTGTAGTATGCTCTAGAAGCTCACCCAAGACGATATTTAGCTGCCGATACAAAGTGCATCATAGAAATGTGGATGTCCTTCGCTCTTTTTTTAAAAGAGATCTAGATTTTGGGGAACTTTGCGATAGGTGCTATCGTCTATGGTATAAACATAAAAGAGCGAAGAAGGAAATATCTCCAGAAACAGTGGACAGTTTAAAAAGGACGCCAAGAACTGTCAGACCAAAGAGTGCACCTACATTCCCGACAGCCCACGACACAGAAAGGCAATCAGAAGGGCACAATGGTAGCTATAGCAAATCAACGCTATCAAATAACGACGCTGACTCGAACGACTCTACCGAATGGAAATGTCTCCAGGGTGATATGGAGGATATCGAGGACGACTCGAGTGACTACGAATCCATAGAATCCTCAATAAATTTTTCTGATCCAAGACCAGCATTAAATAATGGACTTGAGAGCAGTACAACTAGAAAAGCAAGATCACCGGACCAATTGCGGAACAATACTAGTGTTCAGAATAACAGCAACATTAGTATTGAGGATTTTCTGCTCGCCGTGAAAAACGTTGCGAAGTCAAGAAAGTCGAAGAGAAAGCCTAACCCATACAGAAGTCCTAGGAAGGTGGATCCTTTGCAAGAGCACTTTGCTGATACTCAGCATCAAAAACTGTTCACATCAAGTAAGTACTACATTTGTTTCTTTCTCACACGGCGACAGATTTTGGAGGAAGAGCTACCGCCTTTGATTTTCTGTACTCTGTACCAAACTCTGTTCAAATGAAAAATGTGAGCGATGACGTGGAGGTTGTTGTTTAAAAAGGAATTTAAGGTTACACGATGGATGCACTTTTAAGTATTACCAGACACATTAGCCACAGCAAGACTGTTCTCGACTGTTTGTTTCTAATGTAATAACCGACGAAGCATTGTGTCACTAAGTCCCAGTACCAATCATGACGGTTTTATCCGAAGTTCTCCGTACAAGAAAAGAGGGAACGATCAGTCTATTGTTGTTGGAGTGACATCATCTCCAGAGCTCTCATTTCACATTTAGCAGTAAGAATTCAAGATAATGTATGGACAAACAGAGGTAAAACATGTTGTGAGTTATTGCATAAAAAATACTTTCTAAATTATGATGTTAGTTTTTATGTGTTTTACACTTCTTAGCGTAAACAATATTCCTGACTGCTTGAATATCTTGCGATCTGTAGAATAAATACACTACTATGAAACAATAAACTGCAACTGCTGTTTTATTTAAATTTTAATATTCAATACAAATGGTTCGCTTGGAACAACGGTGCGTTCTAGTAAGAATGACTTGATGACTTCGTTTGCTGTTTTCTTGTGAGATTCAATGTACTTCGTTACATCTGCATCAATGTGCACAGTTTGTTCTGCTATTTTAGGTTGAGCAAGCACATCAGCCTTCTTAACATTAACAAGTATTCTCTTGCTGTTCTTCCTAAACACAATCTTAGCTGATCGCCATGCGCCTGGTTGCGTCTTTATTTTTAACTCCTTACCAGAAACGGAAACATTAACTTGAGCACGTTCTTTATAGTAACACAACAACGGATTTACAAACACATCTTGTAGGCTGGATGGAATATTTTTGTTAACAACAGTGGTGGAGTTACCCAAATCAGAAGTGGTGGTGCAAACGTACCTTGACTCGGAGTGATGTGGAGTTAGCAGGAAGAATGAATTTGATGCGTCTATTTTCTGGACAAGTTTTGGGTCGCGGTCCTTGAGCGATAGAATATCATCACGTAATTGCTTGGGGAAGGTAGTAACTTTGACGTTGGTGATCTTCTTGTCTATTGTGTCATTCAATTCCTGATTTACTTTTTGTGATAGCTCTTCCAACTTCTTTACACGCACCTGTACTTTACTCAACTTCTCCTCTTGTTTCTTCAAATGTAACAATGCAGTGTTGAGGCGGTCTTGAATCTTGACCTTTTTTTGATCGGTAGTTGCGGCTTTGATCAATGATTGTAGGTCTTTAACATCCTCGTTTAGTTTTTTAATGTTGGATGCGGTTTTGGCCTCAATTTCTCTAGAACGCTTAAGGTGGGAAAGAATGTGCTCTCTCTTTGTTACCAAGAATTTTACAATGTGTAGTACCCTCTTTAATTTGTAGTTTGATTTGTGGTAGAATTTTCGTTCGGCTCTTAGCACTCTGAGAATTACTTGATTTAATGTTGAGTGATTGTCGACCTTCTTAGAAGATTGTGCCTTGAGTTCATCCCTTAATTTTTTCGACTTGACGGCGCTCTTCTGAAGTTCTTCGTCGTAGAATTTTTGTAAAAGTTCGTGCGCAATCTTCCTCTTTGAAATAGACGTGGCGAACGACTTCTTGACAATCAATGACTTTTCGGACAAAATGTGTCTTCTTTTCATTTCTCTCGAAAGCTTCAGGTTGTACTTTTTCGTTATACGGTCTTTCTTCTGCTTTGAGTTGAAGTTATTTACTTCATCAAGTTTTTTTTGGATGTGCTTGATTCTCTTAGAATTGATCCTCAGTTTGCTTTTGATAGTATTGTTTTTCTTCTTGAGCTGGGAAATCTTCTTCGAGATTTTTCTAATCAACTTCTTGAGTTTACATTTTCTGTCACAAGAAAATTGAGAGTAGAAATGGTACGATTTGGAACGGAAATAGGCGAAGGTATGTTGGTGTCCGTGAGTGGAAGCCCCCTTGTCATCATCGGTCTTGGTGTGAACAAAGCATAGTAGTAGGCATAAGCACACAAGCACTATGGTGCTCAGCTTTGCCTTCATTTATACTATTTTGTATGCGAACTTTAGACATGCATGTCAATCATTCATTGACATTGTTGTAAAGTGTTTTTGACCGGTTAAACAACACCGAAACACACAAACCAACATCACGGTTGTGAGATGCTTGCTTTCCAACGATAACATCAAAAATGAATAAACAACATTTTGAAAAACAAAAAATCACTTTCATTGAATAATTAATTTATTAACATTTTAAACAACAACAGAAGTACATGGAACAGTGGCTATTCCACAAACATTAGCACCTCTTTCGATTCTAAAGTAACCATCCTCTCCCCAACCAGGTCCCCAGGAGTTTTTCTATTTTAATTTTAAGCATTAAATGTCACGTGACTTTATACTTACCACAATCCAATATTTGTTTCCATCTTCCTCACCAAATCCAACAATTAAAACGGCATGTGTCATTTTCTTTGGATCACAATGTTTTGCTTTGATGATACCCCTTGAATAGCCTGATATGCCAGAAGCATCAAATGCAACAGAGATCGGACCAGTTTCGAACAATTGGCGCGCCAAAACATCCTCTGTGGTTGATAACATTTTCCAGGAGGAGAGTTTGGCACCGATGGCTTCCTTGTTGAATTCACATTTTTTGTTTTCGTTGAAAGAGTATGCTTCTTCTTTGTCGATGCCTCCAATCTTGATGATTGATTGGAAGGCTGTCATCATCCAACCACCATTGCATCCGCCATCACAATATTTGGTTCCATCTACCGGGTCAACTCCACATTCTTGGTCGCTGTTTTTTGTTATTGTGATCAAAGAATGATTACGTACCAGTCGATGAGTTGTTGTTGGGAGAGACGTACAAGTTGTCCATGTTTAATGTAGTTGACACCTTCAATGTTTCCTGTTGTGCTGTACTATGGAGGAATTTAGCTTCATAAATCAATAAATGTTCACTTACTGTCCAGCACGATCCACATGCTCCTTGGTTCTTTACTGGTGCTACTGCGCCCTTGTCACGCCAGTCAAAGTTAGTTGGTAGGGGATCGTTGCTTCTTGTAGTATTATCTACTTTGATGTGGGCATACATGCGTTGTAGTGACTCAGCAGATATTGGGACCATTAGCATTTTATTTTCGAACTCAGACGGTGTCAAGTCTGAAAATTCATTGACATCCATGAAGAAGGAGGCATCTTGTTCTTGGTTGTGCTCCTCAAATCTTTTCAAGTTATCTTGGAAGATTCTGAATCTCGTGGAGTGCTCTGATGCAGTGTATTCTTTGTTGTAGTCATGGATGAATTGAGAAAAACGATCTATTCCATAGTCATCTCCGTGGGGTGTGCAAATTGCGAGTGCAACAAGCACTAGTGTTAACAAGGCTTCCTTCATGCTTTTTGATCAGAATTTAGTCAACTATATCATTCGATCTTCAAGATCTTCAATCAAAATCTTGTAACACCAATTCACAAACAGCAACCTGATGTGGATCGGACTTAAAGATATTAACACGATTCAAAATATCTTAGGTGAGATAGTTTATTAAGGTTACATGACATTTCTCACTGAGAGGAGACAATTAATCGTATTAGATTTTTTGGAACAATGGAGAACCTCACATCCTCCTCTGGCAGCTCTTCTTTGTTTTCCAACTCAATATTAAACTCTGACATGAGCTTGCTAATAATCATCCACATTTCCATCTTTCACACAAGGTCAACAACACAATAAACAAACAGGCACTTACCTGAGCCAGAGGTTGACCAATACAACTTCTTGGACCTGATGAGAAGGGTAGGTACTCAAACCTGTTCCTTTCCAAGAAAGAAGGATCCTCAATAAATCTTTCTGGTCTAAACTGTTCGACATCATCACCCCAAATCTCAGCATTATGCATGGTCATGCACAAAAAGTAAGTAACGTTGGTCTATATAATGTTAACATCTATAACAAATCATATCTTACCCCTTTGGGAATGAACACTCCATCTGCGGTAACATCTTCTGTTGTGTATCTGGCAAGATAAGGGGCAGGTGAATGTACTCTCAACACTTCGTAGATGACTGCCTTTGTGTAAGGGAGACCACTTTGGAGTTGGTCATATGTAGGCGAGCCATTACAGTTGGAAATGAATTCTTTTGATTCAGTCTGAACCTTCTTTCTTATTTCTGGATGCTTTGCCAAATAGTATAATGTAAATGATAAAGTGGTTGCTGTTGTATCGGTACCTGCCCCCAAAATCTCTGCAATGTCTCTTGTCATCTCTCCATTGGTAAGCATGGGGTAGGGATTATCTGAGGCAACCAACAGATTACTTAATACGTCGTTCCTCAATGTTCCATCTTTCACTTGTTCTCTTCTCTCTGAAATAATCTTCTTTATAATGTCTGTCCATTTCTCCCAAATTCGTAAGAATTCACGTGTGAGGGGAAACAAGAACATGAAAATACGAGGTAATTGGAAGTACAAAGCACTTGCAAATGTTTGTTCAATAATGTAGCGCAGTTCACATTTGGGATCATCAAGTGTATTAAAGTCGACACCAAAGATGGCATTAGAAACACCATCAGTGCTGTAGGCTGACATTAATGGCGTTGCTTCCACAATCTTGTCCTCACTTATTGCCTTCCTCCAGAGTGACACAACCTTGTTTGATACATTCTCAATTTCCTTCTCAACAACTCTTTTTATGTTTGAGTCACTAAAAGCTTTGTTGCATAAGGACCTGTGTCTTTTCCATAAATCATAGTTTGTAGAAAAGAGGGACTTTGCTTCGTCGGGAAAATATTTACTGAAGACCGATTCATTTGGATTAAAGTTGGACATTTGGGCAAGTCCTGGCGGCTTGCCAAATTTCTTCATCTTTGTGACGAGCATCTCCTTCGCAAGCTCTGGAGAGCTCGAAAAAACATGGTTTTCTGAACCTGCAGTAACCTTCCATGTTGAACCTCTTTTCACACTCTTGTTTTTGAATAACGATTCGTTCATTTGTTGGTGGCGTGGGTATAAGAGAGCGAAATCTCTTCCCCTAAAAAATACGGATGAAAAGGTGAAGTATGAATGTCCAGGTATGTGTTTCAATTTTTGATATGCATTATAATGAGAATAACAATGCAAGAGAAAGACAAATGTTACTGAACTCACTAAACACAACAACAAGAACATTTTGTATTAACGGAGTTTTTTTGGAGATTTTAAATTCACAACCTTTTTTGGAAGTACGTAATTAAAAAACTCAACCAATGTTACAACTCCTTTAGATCGGAGTTTCTACCTGTTTTGTATTCCAATTTTTCAGAGTCGAGAATCGAAATAAATGACGAAAGATAAACCCAATTAACGAAATATTTATCTTTATTGGGTACGGCTACTGTACGAAATTATATTTTAAGGTTCTAACCTTCACATTCTCCCCTCCGGCTTGGCACAGTTGAGAAATACAATTTCCGAACACTGTTTTATATAATTTACCTATTAAACGACAAAAAATATTATATTGCCCACATAAACATATTATCGTTTATTGATTGCAAGCGTCCTTGCATCGGACTTACGGCTGACCACTATAGGTTAAGGACACCTCATCATCAGTTTCAAACACTGTCGGGTCAGGGTAAATTCGTGAGAGGAAATTACCTCCGCGAGAATAATACATTAACAAAGTCGGTCTATGACAGTCGTCGGAATAATGTTGAGTGTAGTGGGCGCTGCTAAACATTTGAGGACATGTATTTGCTCCTCTTCCCTCCGTGAACAACGCCCTTGATTTCCTTATTACTTCTGTGACATGTTCTTTAATACCTTCCATCTCATCTGAGTTTTCTTCGTATTCTTCCAAATTAGAAAAATAATCAACATCTTCATCTGGCGGGAGGTCCAGTACGTCAAACGCTTTTGTAATGTACCCACCGTCTCCTTCGAAAGATACTCTGTCAGTTCCTACACCCTCATCATCTCCTCTTTGCTTTTCCACAAAGTCATTTCCTTTGTAATATCTGGCTGAGCTGGATCCCTCATCACAATGATTACAACTAATGTATAAATGTCCAAAAGTAGGAACATTATTCAAATTCGAGTTAAAAGTATCAGCAAGAACAGACAAATCAAATTGGCATAATAAGAAGTCTGTAAATTCTTGGGGGTAGGAGTCAGGTACATCATACTCTTCGGTGTCGAAGCGAGAGATAGCGTTAGGGCTGTCCTCTGGGCGTGTAAGAGAAAATTCAAATGCCACATGAACCTCGAATAGCTCATCCATCCGTCTGCATATCTTAGCAGTTATATCGTGGTCCGCACCAGCTACCTCGGCGGCAGTGGTAATTTTGTTTAATAACTCCTTCTTCTTATTTAATAATGGAAGCACTTTTGTTTTTATTCTATTCTTGTAGTCATCCACCCTTTCTTCACGAGTGAATAATTTTACGTTAATGTTTACGAGCAACAATAGCTTTTCATAGTATTCCTTCCAGAATGACTCTTCATTCATTGTTGTAGAGTCCAACCCAGTTGGTTCCAAAAAAGAGAAAACGTCACTGAGCTCGCCACGTACGTCTTCAACCTTTAATTTTTTAAAGTTTCCTGTCAAATCCTCATTCTTTCTCTTCATTCTTTTATTTCAATCAATGAACGCAATTCTCTAGAAAAATTTCCAATAAATAGTCGACAATAAGAACAGCGTCATCAACCCCAGGACCACCAACGAACTATCACGTCAAGATCAAAGTTGCACACTTCCTTTTTTGTGTTTCACATTTTTTGTAACAATGAATACGTGAAGCGAAACAGACAAAAGATAATAGAGGATGGACCTCAGGTGCAACCAACAGTAATTGAGATACCACAATACTTGAGAGAAAATCATGCGACGTTTGCAAGTTCGTCTACTTTAAATTGGTTGGCTGCACAACGGTATGGTTAAATTAAATAATTTGCAAAAAAATAAATACGTTTAAAGTACCTCTGTTGATTATATACATACCATTAGCAACTATCTGAATATTTTGCAGTATATTTGTTCATATTGATTATAAGTTTCATTGGCCCTTCAAATTTGCAGTGTCTTCGTCCCTAAATATAATGTCAGGTATCGGGCATAAAGCAGATGCTTAGCACCATAACCATGGAAGACTTAATAGGTTGATTTCTGTTACACTGAAATTATCCCAGATTTATCCTCAACAGACAATACAAATAAATTTGTGTGCAGAACCCTAAATTACTTCTTAAGTGCATTGAAAATCTTGACAAAGTGATCACTACCTTTGTATTGGATTTTTTGTAAACATGGTTGATGGTAACTGTTGGAATTTAAAGCACTATGTTCATCGTCGGTAGGGCACGTTCACACACCATGAAAACAAGCATATTAGCAAATCGTTTTATGAGAAGAACTCTTCCCTGTCAGTCTCTGTTGATAAGGAAATTCACATCATGCTGTGTATTCGAGCAAACAAATCCGATTATTCCGGTGCATAACTTTAGAGAAACTTACAAAAGATCTCATTATTGCGGTGATATTATATCAGACGACTTCGTTGGAAGAGATGTTAAATTCAATGCGTGGGTTGAAAAAGTCCGTACAATTAACAAGGAGAACCTTGTGTTCGTTGTTTTACGAGACCGAACAGGCACCGTACAAGCAATAATAGACCCAAGTGACCCAAACATTGACAAAACTACAGAGGTGGTGAACAACTTGAGTGTTGAAAGTGTGGTGACACTCACAGGTATTGTTAGAAGAAGACCAACCGATCAGGTCAATAAAGCTATGATAACTGGAGATTATGAGGTTGTTATTAGAGAAATTACTGTACTAAACGAGTGCAGTGCTCTGCCTCTTCAACTAGCTTCTGCTGTATGTTTTCTGTGAATTTTTTGCAACTTACATTTTTAAGGGTGAAGAAATTAGACTAAAATATAGATATCTTGATCTACGTAGGCCTGAACTATTGAACAATCTCAAGATACGGTCGAAAATGTTGAAAGTCATAAAAGAGTACATGAGCGAATCCAGGCGTGGGTTTCTTGAAATAGAAACACCAACATTGTTCAAGTCCACTCCAGAGGGTGCACGTGAATACATTGTACCCACCAGACAGTAAGTTAAATATTCACACAAGAAGGAATAAATCGTTTTAGGAAAGGAAAATTCTATGCTCTCACTCAGAGTCCTCAGCAATACAAACAACTTTTAATGGTGGGAGGCATAGACCGATACTATCAAATTGCAAGGTGTTACAGAGATGAGTCAGGACGAATGGATAGACAACCAGAATTCACTCAAGTTGACATTGAGATGTCTTTCATCACCCCTCAAGATATATATGAACTTATAGAAGGCCTTTTGGTGAAGCTATGGAAAGAGATTCTAAACCACGACATTAAAGCTCCGTTCAAACACATGTCATATCATGAAGCCATGACCGTAAGTGAGACCTTTTATCATTCTAACCATATTTAGAGGTTTGGATCCGATAAGCCAGACACAAGGTTTGGACTAGAATTTAAAGACATAACAAACACATTAAAGAGTAATCAGGGTATCAAAAAAATCAGCGACTCAAATTTTACTTTTGCCTTTAATGCGAAGCAATTAGGTCCCCATCTTTCGAAGAAGAAGTTGGATGATTTGAAAACAGAGATAAGATCGGACTACATTAATACTGAACTGTACTTGTTAAAATATCCTTGTAATAAATTTGATCTGTCTGAGAATGATGCACTCAAACACCAACTTGATCTTCAAGAAGGTGATATTATTGTTTTGTGTACTGGTATGCGTTGGGATCATGTTTTAAATAGTTTGGGTAAAGCCAGGTTGACTGTTTGTAAGCATATGGTTCAATTAGAATTAATTGAAGCCCCTCCAAGAGATCAATTCAATTTCTTGTGGGTTGTTGATTTTCCATTGTTTGAAACTGTCGATGATGGTCATGCTGGTATTTCTGTAGGCAAGGAGGGATTAGCAAGCATGCATCATCCGTTTACCGCCCCCTTGTTAGAAGATGCTCATAAGTTAACATCCGATCCTCTTGGTGTTCGCGGAATGCATTACGATATTGTGTTGAATGGAATGGAACTTGGTGGCGGTTCTATTCGTATTCATAACCCTGAAATACAAAGATATGTTCTTGAGGAGCTGTTGGGATTAGGTAGAGAGCGTACAAACGAACGATTTTCTCATCTCCTTGAGGCTTTGTCTTATGGTGCTCCACCTCATGGTGGCATTGCCTTGGGATTTGACAGGGTTGTATCTGTACTGTGCGGGGAACATGCAAAGTCGTTAAGAGATGTTATCGCTTTTCCCAAGTCCGCTTCTGGGAATGAAGTTATGTCTGGATCCCCTGGACCTGTAGAATCTTCACAGTTGAAAGAGTTGTTCATAGACATTTCAAAATAAAAAGAAACATTGCTTTCGTATTGGTTATCTTGTGGATTTGAGCATTTTGAACTGGAGTGGTCTACAAGTAGTATAAAGATTTTAATCATTAATGCATTATAAATTGGAGTGAATTGTTATAATTTATTACGTTTAAAAGTAAGTAATATCATCATCCAAGCTCTTATCTACTTCCACTGATGATAATGTATTTCCACCTGTGAATCCTTGATATACCTTGAGATGTACAGCTTCGTCTTTGCCTACTTTGACCTTGATGAAGTAGTTCACACCGGCAACCTCATAATGTTAATTAGTCGGTATTTTGGAGTACTTACCACTTGTGTTGCGTAAGAGACAGCTTCATAAACGTCATAAACATCATTTGTCAAAGCCTCCACCTCGCCCTTTACCGAGTCTGCGATAACTTGCACTTTCTTGTTGGCAGGTTTAGCTTCGGTCGTTCCTCCCACTAATATTGGAGAACCGGCAGTCAAGCACAATATAGCAATTAGTGCAACCAATAAGATCAACTTCATGTTTCGAGATTTTGTAATAAACATAATAAATTTAAAACCCTCATTTATTTCTCTTATGTTCTTCTATATATATTTGAGGAATAATAATTGTGCATTAATTGCTGGTGTTGGGTTAAGCTTAGATATCCTTTTTTCGTTCATAGATGGATCATTACAACAATCATCGATAGTTGTATGCGTTGTAATCTGTCGTAATGAGTTGAAGAAATGAAAACACTTCAAGAATCTGAGTACAATGAGCGTTCCCATCAACTTATCACCGTTGTGAACAAAATGAGAGATGCTGGTGCACAGTTTGATCTTGATATTCCCACTATTGTATTTTGTGGCAATCAAAGTGCTGGGAAGAGCTCTCTAATAGAGGCCATAAGCTCAATAAACGTCCCTAGGTCAGAAGGAACATGCACAAGGTGTCCTATGGAGGTTCGATTGACACAGGCAGACCCTAATTCAGATGAGCAAGAAGACAAATGGTCTGCCAAGGTTACTTTACGATTGGAATACGATGATACCACAAAAACTCAAGGGAGGTTGTCGCAACCAAAAGAGGTCCCGTTTGGAAGTGTATATGAAAAGAAAGAAGTAGAGGGAATCTTAAGAAGAGCACAAAAAGCGGTTCTTAACCCCTCTAAAGAAGCTATTACATACCTTAGCATCAGTGATCAAGATTTAACTGCCATCCCAGACGAACTAAAATTCACCCGTAACATTGTGTGCATTCATATCACAGGGGCTAAAGTGAACCTAACTCTAATCGATCTACCTGGTATAATAAGAACGACTGAGACAAGAGAAGAGGAAATTTTTATAAAAATGGTTAGAGACACCGTTGAGGAGTATATCTCCAAGAAAAATTCTATTATCATTGCAACCATATCCTGCAAAGACGAGATACAAAACCAAGTTAGGATTATATTGTTAAATTTTCATTTAATCATAATTAGGAAATTTTCAACATGGCTAAAAACACTGACAAACAAGGCGATAGAACTATTGGTATCCTAACCAAACCAGACACTGTAGCGGAGCAGGAAGAGAAGGAATGGGTCAACATCATGTGCGGCAAACACTTTCCTTTGCGACTGGGATACTACATGGTCAAAAATCCATCTCTAAAAAGTCTAAAAGAAAACATTTCATTTGAAATGGCGAGGCAGGAAGAAATTAATTTTTTTGAAGAGTCATTAGTATGGAAGCAGTACACTGAGAAATTAAGTGACCGATTTGGAGTGGATAATCTACGTTCGGCGTTGAGTAGAAAACTAATAGAAATGATAGAAACAACATTACCTAAAATGCAGCAGACCATAGAAGACAAATTAAAGCGAACAAAAATTGAATTGTCAGGAATGCCCGAAGAAATCAAAATGGACCACAAAGTAGGATTGTTACATTTGGTGAAACTTTATTCGCAGAAGATTAGAGAGATGGTGTTGGTTGAGAATGGTAACACAAAAGTTTTTGACTCTATCAATAGAACTCTTAATTTGTTTGTCAACCAAATTACATCCACCCAACCAAGCTTGTCGCTTGAGAAAGAAGTCCATCTAGGGTCGAAACCTCCTCCTCGACCTTCTTCCAACAATAATAGTTCTTCTCCAATCTCTTTTATTTTTGGCAATAATGAAAGTCAAAATGTTGCCGCATCAAATCCATTCTTAAAACCAATTGATACACAGTTTCAGACACCTGGCAGGCAGTCCTTAAATTCTTCATCTGATCATCAGCCATTCCAGATTAAAAGTGTTGTTTTTAGTAGGGAACAGCTTAAAAGAGACATAGAGAATCAGAGAGGTAAAGACTTACCAGGTTTCGTGCATTTTGGTCCAACTAAGCATATAATCAAAAAGTGTCAAAAAGAATGGGGACAGATTGCAATGTCTCTTCTTACAAAGATTTACACAAAAATAGAAGAAGTTATAGTTGATCAGTCTAATGAAGACTTTAATCGATTCCTCCATCTAAGGGACCAAGTTAATTTTCATGTAAGAAATTATGCGAGAGAGTTACTCGAGAAAAATAGAAATATTATTGACTATCTTGTTGATGCAGAGCTGAGCGAACCACTCACTCTTAACAATCACTATTTCAGTGAATCTGTAGATAAATACATGCTAGAGTACAAAAAGCCATTTGTAGTTGGTAATGCTGAGAATGCTCTCAAATTACTACATAACGCAGGATTTCATGATATCAAAATAGAGGACTTGGACCGTCTTAGAAGAGACCCTGATGAAGAGATTCACAAGGTTATAGCTTCTGCAAGAGCTTACCATAGAGTCAGCAGGAAAAGTTTTACAGATTCAATACAAAAATGTATTTTCTGTCACTTCTTGAAAAAGTTTGCTGACACCATTGATGAGGTCCTTATTGAGAAACTGAACATATTGGACGGAGACAAGGAAAATTTCGCCAAGCTGCTGGCCGAAGATAAACTTTTAGTAACTAGAAGAGGGGATCTTAAAGAACAAGAGAGTCGCCTTGAAAGAGTTTATCAAGAGACCATGCATTTTGTATAATAAAATACTTCTACAAAATCTCTATTTCTCTTAAACACAGGATAAATTTTATTTTGAGTTAACGCATACTGTGATAATATGTGGTATGGTCAACTAAAAGCTTCAAAAAGACCAACACATTGCAAAATGAAAAGAAGCAATTCGGAAGCCGTTCATAACCCAAAAAGAACAAAGATAGAAGAGCCTCTAAGACCAACAACTCCTTTCTCTGTGAGATTGCTTGTAAGGAAAGAACTAACTGATTTATGGACTGAAAGAACAACGTCACTACATGCCGGTCGCAATGTAATTAACAACGTTGAAAATACATTGGTACATAGTGTTCCAGACAATTATTTTGCAGTTGAAGTGGTGAACAATTCGGGTAGAGAAGCATCTGCAGAAATACTTATTGAAGGACGTAGTACTATCACCACAAATGGATCAAAATATAGTGCAAGTTTAGGTATTGGAGGTACACACCGTTGTGATTGTTTTCAAGTTAATGGCGTAAAATTCCCCATCAAGTTTAACAAATCCATAACAACAAATGAACGATCGGACAGAAATGTTATCCTAGACCCCGAAGAGTTGGACAAGATTGGAACGATTAAAATTACTATATGGTATTCTAGATGTACATCGACCAGAAAGGAGGCGTATATTGCCGAAGCCCCCGAAACTTTGCCAACCAGCAAGACGATCATGGATGAAAAAACAAAATTTGCTGGTGTTCATTGTGGAACTGGACAATTAATAAGAACCAACCATAAGTACATTAACATTTCTAATGTAATATTTGAAGAAAAAGCTGCCCAGTTTTTAATTGTTTATCGAGACACCACTGGTTTTATTCACGAAAAACAATTAGAAAAATGGAATGGATGTGACTTTAGCGGCTTTAGCATTTTTTCCGATGAACCCGATTCGGGCGTCATTGACATTTCTGACGACGAAAATGAAGAGGAAGACAACTCGGTCCAGGACGAATTCAACAAGAGAATCGAAGCAATTGACAACATTAGCAAGTGGTCACCAAAACAGCTACTACATTGGGTTAAGATGAAGGAGGATATCAAAGAGACGCAAATGTGCTTCAAAAGAAAAAACATTAACGGTAAAATGTTTACTTTGATGAAAGAGGAGGATTTCATCAAAGTCATTGGTGTCCAAAAGGATGAAGCAGAGAAGATTATTTCGTTGAGGGAGGAATTAATAACAAGTGGAGGAAAACCTGTTGTTGAAGATGAATAACGACTTTGTAATGTATTTTCTAATCAGAGTTATATTTAAACGATGTATTTATAAATAAACCAACTAATTTATTACAATGAGTTTGGGTCTTCTCCAGGGATTCCAAACTTGGCCGATAGATCATAACCACGATCCAAAAGACCTTTGGCGAGCGCACGTGCATTAGCTTTGATCTGTTTTGCGTATTGATGGAATTCTTCGGTTTGAACTTCTCGCATTTGAGTTGCGATGGCTCCGATTTGGTTATTGTGTGGACCTCCTTGACATCCTGGGAAAACAGCAAAGTCAACTAGGGTATGTAATCCCTTCTTCTTGTTGGAGAAGATGAGACCGGCACGTGGACCACGTAGAGATTTGTGAGTGGTTGTGGTGACCAAATCACAGTATGGGAAAGGACTCTTGTGCTCTTTGGCGGCGACTAGACCTGCGTAATGGGCCATGTCGCACATTAGCAAGCAACCGACTTGATCGGCAACCTTTCTTAATCTCTCATAATCCCAGTCACGTGGGTAAGCGCTACCTCCGCAGACAATCATTTGAGGTTTGTATATGAGGGCGAGCTTTTCCAATTCGTCGTAATCAATGTAACCATCTGGCTTCACTCTGTAAGGTAGGGACTCAAAGTAGATACTTGTTGCGGACACCTTCTTTTTTCCGGTATAGTAGCCGTGACTCAAATGGCCACCACTTGGAAGGTCCAAGCCCATAATGCGGTCGTGAGGCTTCAATACGGCAGTGTAGGCTGCGAAATTGGCAACCGATCCACTGTAGGGTTGAACGTTTACGTCCCACTCCTCAGGGCTAATGTCAAACGCCTAAAACTTAGTAAATTTGATGAAGTTGTTCCAACCTTTAAGGTTCTGTCTTTGCATAACTTTTCAATTTGGTCAATGTAGTCGTTTCCTCCATAATATCTTTGGCCGACTTGACCCTCACTGTACTTGTTTGTTAGACAGCTACCCAAACAGTCCAAAACGGCGCGACTAGTGAAGTTCTATAAATGTGAGATTCTGTAACTTTGGCACAAATCTTACCTCTGAAGCAATTAGTTCTAGACCCTTCCATTGTCTCTTTCTCTCCTTCTCTACAAGATCGTGTAGGTCTGGATCGACCTCCTTTAAAGTCTTGTTTTGCTCAAGTAGGGGGATGTTCGTCATTTTGGATTTACGGATAAATATTTTTCCACTATAGCACTCAACCGATCAACAAATCTCCAATCTGACGCCAAAAATTACAAAAGATATTCATGTTGGAAGTTCATCACGTTCAAGAAACTCTTCATATAGTTTTGTGATATCATTAAAGATTTGTCTAGTTTGCATTCACATTTTGCACGCATCTTTGACGTCAAGAAAATGAAGGAATCCCATAACTTTGTAATAAAATTATTTAACAAGTTAATGTATCTAAGATTAAGTCGGTTTTTTGCGATGAGGAGAAAAACTAGTAGATGTTCACAGATGTTACTGAATTTCATGTAGAGTAAAACTGTCTGTCCTTAGATGTCTGAGCCAACATTTTATGCTTTTTAACAGCTACCATCCCCATATTGTGTACAAATTGTAGAATGAAAATTAGTGAGATGGAAAACTGCAACATAGCCTAAGAAGCACGGGAAACTGTTTGAGCGTTGATGAACAAAGTGTTGGTATATTTATTTCAAAACCTCTCCTGTCTTCTTCAAACCGCTTCTAATTCCAAGTATGTCATTCAACGAAACACCCATTGTTCCAGTCTTTTTATTGGAAGATGATGAGTTATCGATCATGGGTGGGGGAAGATTTGGGGGAGGTGGTGCACTTGATGGAGCTTTGATTGGCTTGTCTCTTGGATCTAATTCCTTCCTCCATATTTCTGCATGTGATATTCTCTCTAGTTTTTCGAAATCACCTTTTGGAACATCAACTTCTGATGTCTTCTTTGATTGCTCTTCAATCTAAAAAATGTTATACTCCAACAAAATCCATCATTTTACCTTTGCAAGTTCGTCTGGATTAAATACATGTGTCAAAGTAACTTTCGACCGTTTGGGAACGGGCTTCTTCCTTCCAAGAGTATAAACCGTTCTCTCCTTTTCTTTTCTTGCTGACTTCAACCTCTCTCCAATGTCTCCTTCAGGAGTATCAAGAACGACTTTTTGTACTTCCGCTTCAATTGGAGTTAGTACCAAAGGATTTATAATTGGTTTGAACGGTTGCTTTGTGACGGTAGCAGCAGTGGTCACAGATGAAACAGGCGTTTTTGTTAAAACTTCGACTGCAGGATCTGTTAACTGGGGCTTAGGACTAGAAACGTTTGATATTACAGGAGGTGATGGTACAGGAGGTTTAGCAAATGCGACTTGATCGATTTGGGGTGCTTGTTGCACAATTTCCGTTTTGGTTTGAGGAATTGGTTCAGTATGTGCAGTCGAACTTTGAATGGTATCAACCTCCACCTCCTCAGATTCTTTCTCATCTTGCTCTTTAAGAAGCTTCAAAACATAATTAATGATCCCTGTTAATAGCAATAATAATTTTGCACTAATGAATTCAATAAAGAGTAATGTTTTATCTTACATGAGACCTTGATCACTCCCACTGGTCTCCATTTTTGTGTAATATGAATGACATTGAAGTGTGACCGTTACAATTGACCGGACAACCGCTTCATGTAGGTGAGCAAATAACCAGATGAAGATGTAATGGAACCAGGAATTTTTATTATCCGCAGATATATAGCGAGTGGAAATTAAATCGACCAAGATTCACACCTAAACTTCTATAAAAGCAGCGTAGGAACAAACCAGACAGGAGTCATACATAACATTAAAACTCTCTTCACAGAATTAGATCGTACCTCACTGAAGAGTTTTTAGTCATTACTTTCCGACCAACCAGATACATTACCAACTCGAAATTGCAATGGAACTTCGAATTTTGTCAAACCATCCACTGTTAAAATATCGTTGACGCCGATTGATATCACATGTGTAGGTACTTTAGATCTCCTTCTCTTAAGTAAATCACTCTCAAGTGTAACATTTTTAAGTTTATCTTGTACGAACGAAAAGGTCTGCCTTTCCCCCTCCTCAATTAAAACTGATTCTGGATCTCTACGATCCTTACGAGCAGTAACTGGTTGTGATTTAGGTGAGTTTAAAGGCAAGCCGCGATTGTTCAAAACTTCAGCTTTGTGCTTCTTTACAAATCGACGAGGTGGTGCTGAAAGATTTGTTCTTGCTTCGTATCGAGGGGATAAATCAGATATGGATTTTTTTGGAGATGTTGGTTTCTCAGACAGATGCAACCGAGGAGAATGAAGGACGAACTCGCCACTATCCTCGTCGTCCATAAACTTGCCTAGTTTTATTTTGGCTCTACAACGGGCCGATACAGGCAGTCGTTTATAAAGGCTTCTCGGAGTAGAATTATCTATTGGTAATGTATGCACATCAATGTCATTAACGTAGAGCTTTCTTCTAATGTCTACTGTGTGTAGGGCATCAATTGAAGGCAACCTGTGCGTCCTTATTGGAATTATGCTCGGTGAAAGTGAGAAGACATCTTGTTCAAGTTCTTGCATTCTCTGTATTTTCTTGAATGTGTTGTAAAATGATTTGTCCTCCTCTTCAACGTCTTCGGATCTAGATACTACAATACTTCTTTTACGCGGCGACAGCTGTGGAGGATCGAATAAAATTTCAGCACTTTTTACTTCGGGTATTACTCTTTTCGACGGTGATGTGAAGGGTCTAACAGGTTCTGGCAATAGTTTTTTTGTTGGTACTCTTGCTGTTGCTGGGCGAACTACATTCTCTGTAACTTCTAGAACTGGTGGTGTGTTTTTTTTTGTGTGCGTTATATAAGACTCCCTCGGGAAGATTGAAGCTGAAGTCGATTTTGATGTAATTACGTGCTTTTCATCCCAATCCCTGGAAAATTTCTGCACCTCATTCGCATATCTTATGCTGCTTAAATCAAGATTGCAATTCTTTCGTACAAAAAAATCATCCTTTTTCTTCATTATACATTGTGTATTGTAGATTTCACTTGTGTACTTTGTAAGGTTAACCGTAAAAGTATGTTGGCCTGATATATTTATTTGTAACAGTTCATAAAGTTGTACCTCAGTTTACCAAATCAAACAATAAATTATGACAGACATAAAGTTGAGGGAGTTTTATTTCGGAACATCGACGCTTAATTTTCTTAAAAATCTAGACAAAGACGCATCGGAGCCTTTCAAAGATGCTTCATTTGTTACAGCAAACGAACATTTGATTTATGTCGAGCACATGATGGACTGGTAAATACAGTACTTACAAATCAAAATAATTTCGTAGGGTAAAAAGAGAATTCCATGCAGTGTATTTGAAAAATGATCAACGTACGAATTCTGATCTTGATTAACTTAGTAATTGTAGATCAACAAACGATTGAAAGAACAAACGGAGTACTAAGGATGCTAACATCTACTTTTGATCAGATTCAATCCTACATTAATAAGAGACTCGACTTGACACCAGAGAAATCAAAGCCTCGCATCGTGCGAATGTGCAAAGAGCTGGAGCTCACACCAAAAGAGTCAAAAGCAGTAATGTTGGTACTAGCGGCACAATGCGCAACTGATTTGGCTCAGTTTGAAAATAACAACGTTGGACCACTCGCAAAGTTCTGTGGTATGGACGCAAGTGAAATGCTCAAGTTCACAGATGAACAAAGGAACCACATTAAACAAAAGTAATCTTTTTCTCCATCTCACCCATTCATCAATCAATAGTTTGATCCAAATTGATGTTTCCTACCGCGACGCACTCACTTCATCCGTTCTCAAAATGCCGAAGGAGGTCATGACAGCATTATGCGGGTTCACGCTTTCCGCAGAAGAATTTTTAAAAATTGATAACACTGCTTTATCAAAAGTAATACTCGAAGAAGAGGGCTCTACAGGGTATACAGAATCCGCTCAACAATCATCCGATCTAACCAACGATCGACAACAACAACAAATGACCATAGATCAGGAACTCGCATCGCTCGAAGAACAATTAAGCGACACCAATTTAACTCAAGAAGAAGAAGGCGAGTTCGACCTGTACGCATACATGAAGAACGAAAAAGCAAACGGTAATCAAGATGAAGCATCTGCAACAAAAATGGAAGAATTGGATCCTTCGGCATTACAACCTTACGAAAATGACATTGATTACCTCGATGATGGATTCCAATACATTTCGACATTAATCAGAATACGAAAATTAGAGGTCGAAAAAGACGATCCCGATAGAAATTTGAACTCTGGAGAAAGAGCCGCTGCATTTGCAAAAATTAGAGAATTACAAGCAAAGCAACGCATGTTGAAAGCAAAATGCGAAAAACGAATTCAAATCACGATCGACAATAAGGGCTTTGTTCCCCGATTAGAACGATTGGCGCGCATCAGAAATTTAACTCCATTCGATCAAAAGATTTTATTGTGCCTGGTTGGCTTCATCATTTCGCACGACATGACCGTTGCATTAGGTAACGATCAATTCAGGAGTTGGCACAATAACATTACGGTCGGATCGCTACTCTTTGTTTTATGTTCGAATCTCAAATCTAGAATTTCACATCGAAAACATTTTTATAAAAAATCGTGTTTGGTGAGAGATGGAATGGTGTATGTGGACGAGAAATCAACGAACGATCTATTCGATTGTGGAGTGAGCGTCGATAGAAGAATGATGGATTACATCACTGGATTGGATTGTGAATTGGATGAATTGGTACAAGGAAGTCGATTGTACAAATCAAACGTGACCGTAGATCAAGTGATTTTGCCCGACGATAAGAAACAATTGATTATGGACTCCACCACTCATTACCAACACTTGAAAATGATCAGGAATCGATTAGGATATCATTCCGACGAACACACCAGTGGCGGAGGTCTCATTTTATTGTTTTTTGGAGAGAGCGGAACTGGAAAGACCATGATGGCCAATGCACTCTCCAATCACTTGCATAAAAAAATACTCACCGTAAATTACTCGGTTGCTACCCAAGGAAGTAACATTTTGAGATTTGTATTCAGAGAAAGTAAAATTAACGACGCTTTGTTGTTTTTGGATGAATGCGAAGGATTTTTCGAAAGTAGAGATAAGAGATTGAATCCAGACGTGACTGGTTTCTTGGCCGAAATCGATAAGCATGATGGATTGATCATCATGGCTACGAATAGAGCTTTTGATTTGGATCAAGCGATGCATCGTAGAATAACACTAGCTGTGGAATTCACTGCTCCTGATGTGGTCAGTAGAATGAATATTTGGAGGGAGCAATTGCCTCTAAAGGTTGATTCTTCTTGGTTAAGTAAACAAGTTGATATCGAGAGGTTAGCTATGGACTATGAATTGACGGGTGGGTTAATTAAAAATGCAGCCATGCAAGCGTTAGGTTTTGCAGTGGCACGTGATAGTCAAAATGTATTGGTGTCACAATCAGATTTGGAGAGAGCTGCAAGATTACAATTGAAGGGAATTGCTCAAAGTAATGAATTCGATAGAAGAATCATACCAAAGCGTTCTTTGAATGATTTGGTACTCGACGAAGATCTTTTAAAGAGGTTAAAAGATGTTATTGAGTATGATAAGGTCAAAAATGTCCTGTATGGTCGATGGGGATTTGCAGATTCTAAAAAAGGAGGCACCAGCGTGTTGATTTCTGGACCACCTGGTTCTGGAAAGAGCATGTGTGCTGAAGTACTTGGTTATGAGTTGGGTAGTGCATTAAAGGTTGTCGATGTGATGAGTATTATATCTCAATACACTTTTAATACTAGTAAAAACATTGAGACTCTTTTTAAGGAGGCTAAAAAAACAGGTGCCATCATTGTAATGGAGATGAGTACCGGTAACATGTCAAAGTCATCTGATTCAAAATTGGATCAGAGCATTACTAACTTGTTATATAACATTGAACACTATGATGGCGTGATTGTGTTGATTACCGATGCTAATTCGGTAGATGACATGTTATTGAGTCGGTTTAGATTTGTAATACAGTTGAAACAACCGGACGAGTTACAAAGAGTCAAGTTGTGGCGCTCTTGTATTCCTAATCAAGTACCTCTTGATGGTGATGTAGATTTTAAGAAACTTGCTAAAACGTTTCATCGGTTTAGTGGTGGTGCTATTTATAGTGCCGCTTTTCGTGCTTGTTGTAAAGCTGTTCTTGACAGGAGGGACCTTGTGAATATGAACATGCTGGTGGAAGCTGCAGAAATGGAACAGGAGAATCAAGAGACGAATCAATGGAAAACAAACGCAATAAAGTATATTTATTCTTGAATAAATGTTGAGAAAAGTTGATTTGAATTGTACCCCCAAACTCAGTTGGCTAACTTGAATTACTTTCTGGTATGTTTCAATGAAAGATTTGATTGATGTAGATTCATTGATTGTCATAAAATTGTACTTGGATGTTCCAAAGTATATCCAGGTTCTTAAAGGTTATAATAATTGGTCCTGGACGAAATAGTTTCTGAAGCTGACAGTACTCAACGTACGTTGTTCAACCACAATGCGATTTATGATTTTGTCAATGTTCAAGTTTTCTATCTAACGTGGTCTTACCACAATGCTCTAACATTGGGGTTTATGCGACTATTCTACATCTCCCACGATCAACTTCCAACAAGACTTTTGTTTATTCGTTTGTTCTCTGAATGGCAAACATATTAATCTCCACCGACGATAATTCTTACTAACGTCCTGCAGGCGCTGCTCATGCTTGATAGGCAACTTGGTAGCTCAATTTTTTTGTTGAGGCTTGTTCAAATTTTCACACAAATAAACAACCATCCAAGATGAGGATTCTAGACTGCTCAATGTGCGGTGCACCTATGTACCCAGGACACGGCTCCACTTTCGTCCGCAATGATGCAAAGGTATACATCAAATCCATTAAAAATAATTAAACATTGTAGGTCTTCCGTTACTGCTCGAAGAAATGTCGTAAGCTGTTTGTAAGAAAGGTCAATCCACGCAGACTCAGATATTCCAAAGCATACAGACGGACGCACAACAAAGAGTTGTCTATGGATACAACATTCGACTTTGAAAAAGTTCGCAACAGACCACCCAAGTATGACAGAGAATTATATGCTTCCACTATTGCAGCAATTAAGAGAGTTAACAGTATACAATACAAGAGACAACGCTCATTCTACTTTAACCGCATGCGCAGCAGCATGAAGATTCGCAAGATGGCCGTTCAAAGAGAAATCAAGACCAACTTGTCTCTTGCAATCAATCCAGTTGCCGTACCTAAATTGTTGGCTGATAAGATTAGAATGAATAGTAACAGTATCCTAACACAGGAGTTGAAGTTACAAGCAGGAACAACGAACTCAGTTGTAGTTAGAAGAGACCAACCAGAAGGTTCGGATAGTGATGAAGATTCAGATGTTGAGGTCGAATAAAATTTTATTGTTATTTTATTGTTACATTCCTTCTTCCTTCTTTGGTGGTGTTCCACAGGGTCTTAACATTTTTTCTAGGCAGTTATATCTTACACGTGCTATTGGTTCATTTTCAGCAACAGCGAATAACGACAATAAAGAAGAGTGTCCTATGTATGAGGCATAGCTGTCGCGGTGTTGGTTTATTGCCCATTCACTAAAAAGATGTTAAAAGCAAAGATGAAATTTAAATCCATACTATTTTGTGATATCGGCGTGTCCGGTTCCGACATATTTATTTTGCAAATGTTCGACTTGTGTATTTAGGTTGAAACGATCAGACATGTTTACTCAAAATCTAATTTGACTCAACCCAACGTTAATTGAAGTCGTTGAAGCTTTCGAAGAAATGTCATACCGTTCAAAGAGAAGTGATGACAGAGGTGACGATAGGAGAGGCGACGATAGGAGAAGCGATTATAAAAGAGACTATCGCAGAGATAGAGATGAAGGAAGAAGATCGCGCAAATCACGCAGTCCAAGTCCTATTCGTAAACGATCTAGAAATCATTACGAAGATAATTACTCACATAATTCCCGTAATTCTAAACACAATACAAAAAGAGATGAAATACCAAATCGAGATGAGAAATCAAGTAGAGGCGAAAAACCMAAAAAAGAAGAAAAACCAGTTTCATCAAAGAACAAAAAGCCGACAGAGGAACCCATTCCAAAACCAACGCCAACACCTACTCCTGTTGTGAATCAAATCGATGAAGAAGAACAGTACAAGAAGAGAATCGAAGAACAGCTTTTAAACCTAACAACCAACGAGGAAGAACAAATCAAAATAGATCGAGAGAAGAGAAGACAACGTCTCTTACAAACATCGAACATACAAGAACAACAATCCATACAAGATCAACCCATCCAACCCATTCAAGAACAACAACAACCAGTCAAAGAACAAGATGAGACTGCCAAAGCTTCGGATCAAGAAAGAAACAATTTCCTACATCAGTTAGAACTAGAACGCAACAAGGCCGAAGCAAACCAACAACCATCAATTCCCATTCAAGACGAAAATCAAAAAGATGAAGAACAAGAAGATGACGAGTTCGACATGTTCAGCGACAAAGAACTACCGACGGTCACATCGGCACTTCACGGACCTCAATTATCAGCTCATCAATTACAACAATCAGATCATCCCAATCTCTCCGCCAATTGGAACGACGAAGAAGGATACTATTGTTTCCGAACCGGAGAAATACTCCAAGAACGTTTCCGCGTATTAGGGTTTCACGGAAAAGGAGTTTTCGGAAGCGTACTAAAAGCAGCTGACATTCACAACGAAGAACAACTGGTGGCCATCAAAGTCCTTCGCAACAATGAATGGATGAAAAAATCAGGTCTCAAAGAAATCGAATTACTACAAAAATTAAACGCATCGGACATTGACAACAATTGTCATTGCGTCACGTTCAAAACACATTTTCAATTCAGAAATCACTTGTGCTTAGTATTCGAGAGCTTAGATTTGGATTTACGAAACATTTTGAAGAAATATGGAAGAGAACAAGGTCGACAAGTGGGCATAAGCATGCAAGCTGTTTTATTGTATGCCAAACAGTTATTTACTGCTCTTTTACACTTGAAAAAAAATCACATTCTACACGCAGATATCAAACCTGATAACATACTAGTAAACGAAAAGAGAAATAGCGTCAAGTTGTGTGATTTTGGAAGCGGAAGTGATATTAGCGATAACGCCATTACTCCGTACTTGGTAAGTCGTTTTTATAGAGCTCCTGAAATTGTATTGGGCATGAAATATGATTACGGAATCGATATTTGGAGCATAGGTTGCTCTTTATTTGAGTTATTTACTGGCGAGATTTTATTTGCCAGTAGAGATAACAATGACTTGTTATATAAGGTGCAACAAGTCAAAGGTAGCTTCAATCAGAAGATGCTTAAAAAATGTACTTTTAGAGAAAAGCATTTTGATGGGAATGGTGATTTTATGTATAGACAAGTAGATGTGGTGACTGGTAATTACATGATTAGGAGAATGACTGGTGTGCCTCGAACCAGAGACATTAAATCATTGTTATTTGATGCAAATATGGATGGAGAACAAGGCGATACTAGAAGAAGGATTATACAATTTGCAGATTTATTAGAAAAGTGTTTGACTTTGGATCCTGCAAAGAGAATTACTGTGCAAGATGCTCTCGAACATGATTTTTTAAAAGTGTGAATGTTGTTATGTCATTTCTTGTTCTAGTTGTTTTAACTCATAGTATTGAGATGTTGGTTCGGTGTCAGTGTCGTCATTGATGATTAAAGTAGATTGTTTGCTCATCTTTTTGCGTACCTGTATTTGTTCCCACTTTGTTCTGAAGATTTTAATTGTTAATAGTCTTTGTAGCAAGTTCTCGATTACGACCAGCAGTACTCCAAATCCGTTGAACATTCCTGCCAATCCTCCAACTACATTGGAGAAGATTGTTTGCATCGTGGATTTTGTTGAGCCTATTATTGATAGTGAGTTGATGGATTTGGAGACGAGAAATCTGATTGATACTCCATTTTGAACGTGAAATCTATTCTTGTCCACAGTTGAACCTGCAGTGGAGTTGTACCACTCTGCGTGATAGCCTGTTACATAAGTAGTAGATTTGATTTCTGGTCTAAATTCATAATATGTGGGTACAAAAATAAAATAAATATTTGTGGACACGCTTCCTCTAAACAACTCTTCCTTGTTTGGTGGGTATACAGTGCCATTGATACTCATCATATTGATTTTGTTTGGGTTTGTTTGTAAAGGTAGACCAGAACTCAAAGTCAAATCCCACTGTATGGCGAAACCATAAGAGTTTTCTGAGGGTAGCTTGATTTCAACGTCTCCATCGGACCCAAATAAACTACAATTATAACACTTCCAAAATATACTGCAAGTGTCATTTTTGCTTTCGTTTGAAATGGTTGCATTGCCCACAAATCGCACACTTCTAACCTTAAAATCGCTACAGTTTCCTCTATAACCCATCACTGTACTAGAAAAGAATATATCACCATAGCTATCATTCTTGTATAAAATTCCTGGTACCAACGTCTGTTGTAATACAAGGTTGTCAATGAAATATGGAACGATCAATGATGCTACGAATCCAGCAGCAGATACCGTAAACAATATTGTTAACAACCCTCCAAAAGTTGTTTTTTTTACCAATAAAAATTCACCGACCTCTGTAAAATGCTTTTTTGAAAATGTATCCAATGGCTTTAATAGTGTTCTTATCAACGAATGGTTGAATAAAGATAACAGCCCAGCAGTTAGTAGAATTATTGCACAAATACTTGAAATTACTAATAAAGCAGATATAAGAACATAATTGCTGAATTGATCAGTCTTTTGGTATGGTGGGTAGATATAATTTTGGAAGTCAACACCAGTTAAAGAATTGTCCTGAGATTGAGATGATCCTATTGGACACCATTCGCTTTGATTGCATGGAGTACAATAAATGGTTGAATTCAAGCTGACAGTACCAAAGGGACAAGGCATGCAATTAGTTATGCTGTTAGCTGATTTAACACTGCTGTATAGCCCTGGAGGGCATGGTGTGCAGCTTATTGAGTTGTACTTGTCAGAATAGGTACCAGCCGGACAAGCTCTACAGTAAAAACTTTTTGTTTCTGGATCGTATATAGATTGAGAACCAGGAGAACACCGTACGCACTCTGACGAGTTCTTACCGGGTTTGCTTGGGTCACAAACAAAAGATTTTCTAAACGCCCACAAATCATTCAAAACTTCGTAGTTAGACCGACCTCCAAATACGAAGACATCACTACCAATTACATCCAAATCCAAATAGGCTCTACCAGGACTTATGCCACCATAAATTTTAAAGCTTGTTTTTTCTGTGTCGTATAAAACAATTTTGGTTGTAACCACTTCCCCATTAATATTTCTACTATGTGGATGAGCGCCGCCTACTAGAAGAAGCAGGGTTTCGCTAAATACTGTACAAGCAGATCCAGAGAACATATAGTTATAAAAAGTGCTCACACTTGAGTTCCATACAGTACTATAGGACAGCTCTAACGGATCAAAGTGATATAAGTACTTTCCAGGATTGTAGCCCGCGTCTCTACCTCCAACTATATATACGTCACTATTACCAGTCTTTAGAACACTGGAAAAATAGGAGGGTGGTGGTTGGTCAACTCTAACTTTATCGTCGATAGTCCATATGCTGGTGGCGTAGCAGTAGAACCATAAATCAGTTATAGGACCAGAGTTAAATCCGCCTAGCAAACACATGTTATCGCCACAAGGAGCTACAGAATGACCATATCTAGCAACAGGGAACGTTGTACCTTTATATGGCTGCTTCGACCAGAATGATGTAATTGGGTCATAGGCATACATGTCAGATGACGGACCATATTTACCTAGTCCTCCAAATATCCATAATTTCCCATTACTAAGCAGCGATGAGTGATAAGAAAGTCCAGAAGGATTATCTCCAAATTGTTCTCGAAGAGACCATTTTTGATTCATAATGTCAAACTGCCACATATCAGAGAAAATATCTCCTTGGATGTTTCTACCTCCATGAACAATCATAAATTCATCTACAATAAAAGTAATATGGCCTTCTCTAGGTTTTGGTCTTATTATAGTGCTCCACTTGTTTGTAGCCAAGTCATACTCCCAGTAATCCTCTAATGTACGAGAATCACTTGATCGTCCTCCATATATAATTACTTTGTTATATAGAACGGCTCCATTGTGGCTGAAACGACCTTGAGGAGTATTCTGGTCTTTTTCACTCTCTACATTAGTCCATTTCAATGATGCATAATCGAACTTCCACATGTCGCTTAAAACACCAGTGACGTCATTATAACCACCGTGCACTACAAAAAACTTTTCGTTCACTCCGCATACCATATCATACCTAGGTGCCGGCCAAGGCGATCCGTCCGTTGGAATTTGTCTCCACTGGTTGCTATCAATATAATAGATCCACAACTCGTTACAAAAACCCATTCCAGTTAAGCCACCAAACAATATCTAAATAAGAATAAGAAAGAAGCTAATAGTTGAATTACTTACCAATGTAGTTTCATTGATAGCGTTAATACATGGTAAAGTTCTTCCTATTGGCCCATTTATATAATTAAGCTTCGTCCAAGTATTGATAGAGGGTATGTATTTCCATAAGGAGGCTTGCTTGTTATATGAAACATCAATACCGCCAAAAGCATAAAATGCAGCAGAAGTTGATGTTGCTGCGCCACTAAACATAGGACCTGGAGATAAAATTGGTCGAGCTTGAGTCCACTGTTCAGTCACAACGTCGAAGATCCATGTTTGTCCGCTTAGTGTTTGATTGCTTAATATGCCTCCATATAAAATTAACTTGTGGTCAACAACGGAAACATAAGCATCTCTACATGATGGTGGCTTCTCACCAAACACATTAGTTGCGTAGGCAGATGTGTAACTTGGCTTATATCCTATGATGCCTACTGCATCGATTTGTTGCCACTTTGAAGACAACTCCGTTGTAATATTTATTGCCGATACAAAAAAATCCGAAAACCCTCCGTTAATCTTTTACACTTAGTTTCAAATTAATTATAATTCTTACTGGATATAGTTTATTTATAGGGCAGGTACCTAGCGAGCTCACACTAGCTACAGTACTTGTGTTATATATGTTAAAATACTTTCCTGTTTCAACATCCATAGCATCTACTTGAACTATAGTGCCAGTTCTTCCAGCCTCTCTAATAATAACACCTGATATTTTTGTTGGTATGTTGAACCCAACGGAAAGCCACTGCCTATCTTGTCCATTCATTCCAGGTGCCCACGCTGAGGGAGAAACTCCACATAGTTCAGTGTCTGGAGGTCCTGTAGCGTCTTCTGCACAATACATGTTCCATCCTTGTCTTAGACAGAACTCAGAACTCCCTCCTTCAACATGCGAGGCATATTGTACAAATGTTTCTAAAGACAGTTAGTACATCAAATTATTCTTTTCAAACCATAGTATATTTGGTGCACTTCCATTTTTGAATCCCCCAGAGGACTTCCTCCGACAGAGATCAATCTATCTCCAAGAATAGGATGTCGCATAAACGTCTGTACAATCGGATACAAAGGATTGGGTAGTATGAACATTGGGCTCAACAATTCTACATATGACCATGAATCCACCCGATCTATGAATTTGTTTGTTATAGTTGAAGCTAGTATTATTACTTGGTGGTTTTATATCACATATTCCCCTATTGATGTACAATAATAGCAATATTATTGCTACTCTCAACATGTACACTCGTAGAAATGCCTTAAAGATTGATAAAAATTATTGTAATAAAATGGACGGAGACAGTGATGATAGAGCAAAAGAGAGGAACGGGATAGTGACAAAAAATTTTGAGGAGACTGCCGATCAATACGCAGAATTAATCGATGTACAACACATTAGAAACAGCTCAGTATGCCCCACTTTTAAGAAGCTCTTTTAACAATAAAAGACACAAGAAATTGAAGAATCCGTGGAGGGACTTCTAACAAGGTTGGACGAGTTTGGGGAACATCTAGACTACGTAATTCTCTGATTAGATCAAAGTGGTTAACAATCGACGAACAGATCAATGTTAGTGCGACAAATATAACGAACAAGGTTCTTCCGCAATTACTGGTAGAATCGAAGAACCTTGAGATGCTTTTTAAAAAGATTGATTGTGTGCAGGTAAAACTTGAATCATCTAATTCTCACCTGTGATTAAGGAATACGTGAGATATGTGAGCGGCAGGGTAAAGGCACTTGACGATAAAATTACAGAGGTGGAAAAGGCCCAAAGTACAGAAAAAATGAACCGGTACTTACCAAAGTTCCTTCAGTCCAGCACTTCCCCAACTATTGCATTCGCACCAACAGAATACTTTGTTAGTCCAATAATTCTAACGAATACAATCAAGAGACTTGAATCGTAAGCGCATGACTTTTGTTTTACCTTAACCCTAGAAATACACCAATGACACCTCTTACACCCTACACTCCAGAGTCACCAGAGAAGAAACAGGAAGCATCTGAGAAAAAGCAAGCAAAACTTGAACAAATTAACAAGAAAACAGTAAAGAAACAACAACCCGTAATCCAGGAGGCTCCTATTAAACCAAGCCCAATTGTTGAAGGAGCGGAACAAGAAGGCGAAGAACAAGAAGGTGAAGAGCAAGAAGGAGAGCAAGAATAAAAATATTTAATTTACTTTTCCGATCTGCACTAACTACACTTTTTCACTTCTTGAAGTACAATGCAACAACCACTTGTGTTCAAAGTAAAAAAACAATATTTTTAAATTAATTATTTAATAATCTTCTCCTCGTGAAAGAATTTCTTTACATGTCGGTCTCAATACAAATGTATGTTCAAACTGAGCAGTATAAGATCCCATCACATCAACAAGTGGAGGATAGGCTTGAACGACATCAGCATCCACCAAGTGCTTCAATGACACAATGTGTTTGTTCTCTCCTAAACGATCCAAATATCTTCTGCAGAATGGAAGTGTTCCGAATTTTTCAGTGATAAAGTTCAACAAATGTCTGTCCTTTGCAACTGGGAAGTTCACAGCCGGTGCATTGTGTATCTTGGCATAATGACTGCAATCTCCAGATTCCTCTACGTATCCCTTACCTGTGGTTCCGAAAGTCTCAATGGCAAAGAATTCATTTTCTTCCATCTTTGTTTGATCATCACTCTTGACGATGGGAACACTCTTTCCTCCGTGAATACGGTACCTCTCAATGTTGTGTCCGCACAAATTTCTTACGCAGCGGATCTTGTGGGTCTTTCCATTGAGTTCAATTTCACCAGCTTCCATGACCTCTTGGATGGCCTCACCAATGTCACACAACCTTACGTCAATACCAGCAGTCTTGAGACCTACATTTGTTGCTTCCTTGACAGTATTCAATAATGGTAGGTACCTGTCGTTCCAGCACATGGTCCATGCAGAATCAATAATTCTTCCATTTGTATGTATACCAATGTCAAACTTGACGACGTCGTCGGTCTTTAGGACTCTCGTGTCACCTGGATTGGGTGAGTAGTGAGCGGCACATTCATTCAAAGAACAACCCATTGGGAAACCAATTCCACCATTCAAGCCATCGGCTAGAATGAGTTCTCTAACTTTATTTTCAGTTGTTTCTGCAATGTACTGCATCTTGTAGCCTGGCTTTACCCATGATTGTAACCATTGACGCGCTGTTCTGTGAACCTCAGCGGTTCTTCTGGCCTCTTCTAGTTCCTTCTCAAAGTTTCTGTCCTTTTGCTTCTTTTCAGCAGAGGAAGTGCGGAATGTGTTAAAATCTCCAGGGTGATCTGAAACCTCTCCAACTGGGAATTTCTTTCCTTTGTATAAGACATCGACAGGAACAATTGGTTCTGGTTTTGTCTGCTCTGTTGGCCACTCTTTTTGGGCAGCTTTTTGTGCAATAAGGGCATCAATTTCTGCTTTTGTTGCCCAAGTCTCCGGGAACTCAGAGGAATTGGCCTTCTTTTTGGGTGTTGCTTCGGGTTTTTTGCTTGCTGCCTTCTTTGCATCCTTTAATTTTAGGTCTGCTAATAAGGCGTCAAGATCTTCTTCCTTTTTCTTTCCTTGTGCTTTCTTGGGGGGCATTGTATGTGTGTATTGAGTTTGCTATTCACAAATAATTGTTTAAAAATAAAATTCAATGAATCTGTTGTAAGTGAACAGTCCGATCTGGTGCAATTAATAGGATGCAAGACAAGTGTAACCTACGATATCGAAGTAGTGTTATTCAAAAGTTGATTTTCAATACAAATAATCAAGATCATAAAACTAACAGATTAAAAAGTGTTTTATTCCCGTACGGTGTCCTCCCATTCTGAACCCAAATATCCAACCAAAATCTACCATTCAATATACTCAATTAAATGTCATCAACCTCAACATCGGCAAGAGCAGGAAAATCAATCTATAACAAGGTGTCAGTGATATACGCTAGCATACTTACCTCTAATTGAGTCCAGAAAATCAATGGTGTTGCTTTTCTGATATCATGTAGAATACTCTTCAAGACAGTCTTATCGTCGTTCTTTATCATGTGCGCCAAGATCTCACCTGTAACCTGTTTGACCAACAAGTAAGCACCAAACAAGTTCAAAATGTCATAATAGGTAACTAGATCAGCATCATCCTACATGTTACAAATGATGAAAAAAATGAATTATTACCTTGTGTTCATCTACAAACTGTGATTCATAAACAGAGAACTTTGATTTTGCATCTTGTTGAATGTCAATAATTTCATTGTTTGTGAACACTTGTCCATAATTCTCGCAAACTGCATCCTCTACTTTCTCAAAGTGGGATGATAGCATACCAATTAGCCTGACAATTTCAGTATGTAGATCATCCAAGTTTGAATTGGACGTCAATTTTTTTTCGATAATTTTGAGTTGTTGGTGTTCTTGTGCATGTCCAGTTTTGAACGTCGGATATTTTTTAGCCTCCATCTCGTCAATACCGGGGAGACCTGTAATGAAGTGACTACATGGTAAGTTTAGAAATTAAAACGGTAGATCTTTACTGTTCCTCCAATTTGGAGTGTGCTCTCAAACATGCACCAAAAATCTTGATACCATTACTAATGTGGTTCTTCTCTACGGAACCAGACTTGTGTGCTGCTTTTGTTTCCAACGCTTGTAAGCAATTTAAAAACGCAGAGTGCAAGAAAAATTGATTAAACAAAACTCCTTTTGAATGTGATTTTTGACTGTATTGTCTATTCTGCACTTGGATAAAGTGCAAAGACGGTGAATAGTTTGGTTTTATTGTGATGCAAGCTCCGCGATTAGTCGTGCCATTGACCAGTCTCTGAAGGAGACGGCCAAAATTTGCTGCTCTCATCATCGTTTCTAATTATAAATCTGATAAAATAGGCGAAGCATGATGTAATCAAAATTGATACAGGTTCAACCAATTTTCTATTGTAAATACAAACACAACATGAGCGACGATTTGTTCAAGTCAATGTTTCCTGGTGGAGGCTTTGGTGCCAAAAAGGCTCAAACACCAATTAAGTCCACAAACAAGTCCACAAACTCAAGCAAAGGTGGGTTTGAGTTAAACATGTTCAAAAAAAATTCACCCGTACAAAAGAAACAACCCATAGACTTGAATCTAAAGAAGAACTCCGATAACACTGACTACGACCGTGCCAGATTTCAATCAGCGAAAGAAATCAAGAGGGATGAGGATTCAGAGTATGTCAAAGTCACACCAACGTCCAGCACTCTCACAGAATACACCACCAATTTACCTTCGGATCACATTTACGATAAAGTCAGACACTTTGAAGAGGAACAACCCGATCGTGAAAGCGACGACGAAAATCAAGACATTCAACAAGAAGTCTCGACAACTATTTTCCCATTAAAAAATTTCGTCAAATTACAAGGGCACACTAATGCCGTATCGTCCATCACGATCGATCCATCCGGCTCCAGAATCATTAGCGGCTCTCACGACTACTCCATTAAATTTTGGGACTTTTCGGGAATGAACCAATCCCTTCAATCATTTCGTTGTAAAGAGGAAGCTTCTGGAGGATGTTATCCAATTAATCACTTAGCATTCAGCATCACCGGCGATTCGTTCCTCATGGCACCCGACACCGTTCAATGTAAATTATTCGACAGAGATGGGTTCCCATTAGCAACATTTAAAAAAGGCGATCCTTACATTTCGGACATGAACAAAACAGCAGGGCACATTGCCTCTTTAACAGGTGCTTGTTGGCATCCCAAACACAGAGAACTATGTTTAACGAGCAGCGTAGATGGCACGCTACGCGTATGGGACATTGATAGATGCGAAGATTCACAAAGAACGGTAATCAAGGCCAGAAATCACAGAGGAACTCGCGCCAGTATCACTTGTTGTGCATTCCAATCCGATAGCATGATCGCTGGTTGTAAAGACGGTAGCATACAAATGTGGGATTCGAGAGTTTCTGCACAAAGGCCTACCGTCTTGATAAGAGATGCACACGTGGAAAACTCAATCATTACTTGTGTGACGGTCTCCAGAGACGATCACACAGTGGTGACACGCTGTACGGATCATACTCTCAAAGTATGGGACGTTAGACAAGCTCAATCTCCAATTTATCAAGAAGCTGAGCTAAATAACATGTACGATCAAACTACAGTGTGTTTTTCGCCAGACGAAAGGTATTTATTGACATCTACAAGCTGTGCTCAGTTAGATAAAGGTCATGTGCTTGAACCTGGTCGGCTGGTCATCTACGACCGTTACAATAACTACAATAAAGTATACGACAAGTCTATTGATGAAGAAAAGGTAGTGAATAGCATCATTGGTATCATTTGGCATCCAAATATTAATCAAATGTTGTTATCGTGTAGTGATGGCACCATTAGAGTGGGCTATGATGAAGAAGTGAGTAGGAAAGGAGCGCTGATAAGTATGAGCAAGGCCGTCAAGAAACGTAACATTGACGACGTGGACATGTCCGCGCCAGTCATACACGCTCCATTCGCACTTCCAATGTTTAAGAAGGAACCTTCAAAGAGGAGACAGGAGGAGAAGGCGAGAAAGGATCCAATAAAGAGTAAGCGACCAAGCGATGCTCCAAGTAACGGACCTGGTCATGGAGGTAACGTAAGCGACAACATGACTCACATGTTGATGAAGCAAATGGGCGTGGTGAAGAAGGCTACAGAGTGGCAGGAGGATCCTAGAGAAGCTCTATTGAAGTATGACGAGAGTGCAAAGAATAGTGTATCTGTTGTGTCGTCTGCTTATGCTAAAACTCAACCGGTTCCCATCTTTGATTATGATTATTTGAAACGCGAGACAAAGGAGCAACTACAGAGAGAGTTACAAGATGAAGAGAAGAGTGCTGAAAATAGGTTTAGTAAGAAGCCGAGGTTAGAATAAATCATGAAATAGTTTGTGTTTTAAGAATGTCTTACAATGTTGCACAATTCACTCAGATATCCCGCAATCATGTCGAATATAGACTTAATAAGTCGACTTGGTATTAGTCGTTCGTTATCCATGCCCCTACTAAAATAGAAGCGCTACTCAACCAATTCATCTTGTAAGACATTGGAATTGGAGGTCCGATCTTTCAGTTATCAAAGCATGACTTCAAAGTTGGACGTCACGGATACAGAATTGTTCGCTGAAGAGGCAGCCGCGTCATCAATATCAACATCCCCCGAAACGAGGTCGCCAGATACACACAAAGTACATTTCACATTTAGAGTAATACCTGCAATTCTATTGTATGCACCTTCGTCCATACTTTTGTGGTCATTCTTTTACGATGAAAATATGCTTTTTATATTATGTTTCGTACTTTGTTTGTACAATTTTATATACGCACTCATGACGGCCTATTATGGGTACACAGCACTTCAAAAGCTGAAGAGGTCCCAAAATACAGATTGGAAGCAAGAGCACATTAAAAACATTGAGGAAAGCCATGTAGATCTCAGTAAACTCGAGTCGGGTGCCTCTTCGAATACAGTGCAAATTAACTGGGACACAGTCACGCATTACGTACTGATACCAAACTATAAGGAGCCGCTCTCCGTTCTCAGCGATACTTTAAGTGCCCTTTCCAGATGCAACATGTCCAAAACACATGTTGTGGTTGTGCTCGCCATGGAGCAACGCGAACTCAATTGTGAATCAAAAGCAAAACAATTAATTGATTCTCACGGCCAATTCTTCAAGGACATCATGTTCACGGTACACCCCGCTAATACCCCGAACGAAATGGTCGGCAAGGCAGCGAATGACAATTATGCCCTCAAAAAATTACAAAGCTGCATTTACAACTCGAACAACCAAAACAAGATTGATGCGGACATTGTCACCGTGATCGACTCGGATTCTACATTGGACAAGACATACTTTGAAGTACTGACCACTCATTTTTTGAAAAATGACGCACAGACGCGTCACATGAGAGTTTATCAACCATTAGTCACACATTACAGAAATGCAGACGTAGTGCCCGTTGTCAACCGAGTGGCTGCACAATTTTCGGGAATCTTCGAAATTTCATCTTCGGTCGATCCAAATTATCATCACCTCACCTACAGCACCTATTCGGCAAGTATGAAATTTTTGATCACTTATGATGCATGGGATCCTAATGTGATCTGCGAAGATACTCACACGTACGTGAGCAGTTACTTTTTGTCAAAGGGAAAAACATACGTAGAGAACATGTTCGTGCCCGTTCATTCCTTCGCTGTGGAGAGCGATACTTATTGGGCAAGTGTTATGGATCGTTGGGTTCAGGCTAGACGTCATTCCTTTGGTGTGTATGACTTTAGCTATAGTTTACAACAAATCTACAACCATGTGTCTAGTTTTGGTTTTAATTCTTGTCTTCCTTTCTTGAGAACTCTTAGTTTGTTATGGAGAACAAGTTCTCCGCATTTGGTTCCACCTCTATTAATCTTTAGTGCTGCATTACCTGCTCTCTTAAAGTATAGATTATCGGAGGAAGAACTGGATAATTATCCGTTGAGGAGACTTGTTCTTTTGATGGGTCCGTTAACTTTTGTTTGCTTTAGTTTTAGTTATGTTGTGAGTTTTCTTTGTATTCGTTACATTACGAACGTTCCTTATGGCTTTTATTACTTCTTAAAGTATTATGCGGAGTGGATGATCCTTGGTCCTATTACCTCTGTTGCTGTGGGTATTTTCCCGATTGCATTTAGTGTTTTTAGATTATGCTCGAGCGAGACCTATGATTATGTGAGAGCCACAAAACCTGAGGTAGCTGATACATATGATGATACATTGAAAATGAATATTGGTAAGCGTGGATGGCCGCTGGGGCTGCATCATTTGTTCTGGTCTTCAAGAGCAGTCAAGGAGTTGGACGATACATTGTAATAAAGCTCATGTTTGAGTGAAATAAAATGGGTTGTTATTTTCTCTCATGTATTTCTTTTTTGTAAGTATACATCTCAACTCCATAAGAAGATTTCAATTAATGAAGTGATTCTTATGAAGCGACATGTTATAAAGGGAGTTGTTCAATGAGAAATCTCGCCAGTAATTTGATGGATCTCTTATTTTCTCTATCTAAATCTGCCAAATTGTAAAAACAAACTGTAATTACAATGAAAGCATTTTTGTCACTTTTTAGTTCCAGCAGTTCCACAAGTGGAGATGAATTTGTTGAAGATTATAATGATAACTTCGACCCCTCTAAATGTGATTTTGGTTCGCCAACAACCTCTGATACCACGGTAGAAGAAAGCAGTTCAAATTGCCACACAACTGCACAACAACCCAATGAGTTGAGGAGATACAAAATTCTTGTTGTTGGAGATTCTGGAGTAGGCAAATCTTCGATAATTAGCTCATTTAAATCAGGGGACTTTAACGAGTCCACCTCTCCAACAATTGGGTAAGAGAAGTAACATAACAAGTCTAAAAGTTAGAGTGGAATTTTTAGAGAAAACCATCAATACTGTAGACGGCTCGTTCAACTTGAAAGTTATAGATTCTGCAGGTCAAAACATGTTTCGAGCCATTGTTAAGCCGTAAATTTCTTTATAAAACATATCACCTAATCTTGGGACAGTTTCTTTAGAGATATACAGGGAGTTGTGATAGTTTATGACATTACAGACCAAAAAACTTTCGACCACGTTAGAGATTGGATCAAGTTGACAAACGATTATGCCCCAGATGATGTCAAGATAGTGCTGGCAGGAAATAAAAAAGATTTGGAGGAGGACAGAGAAGTCACGTTTGTTGACGCGACCGATTTCGCCACCAAGAACAATGTAATAGTCGCAGAAACTACTGCAAAGCAAGCAAACACAATAGACAAACTTTTTACCGATCTTGTAGAAAGAATTTTTAAACGATTAAATTGAAATTTATTTGTTGACAACAACCACTTTTGTTCTAGCCTTGTGGACCTCTCTGAACGTCCAAATTAGGTTCCTAATTTTTGTTATAACCCTTCAAAAGTAAAAGCAACTTACATTAAAAGGAAGAAGCCGAATAGGAACAAAAATTCGATACGAATGTCTTGGAAGTAGGTTGTCTAAGCAATAGTTAGAGGCTACTATAATTTAAAACATACCTCTAATGAGTAATGCACCACCACAAAGAGGTTTGACACTGCAGAAAGAAGTAGCACACCAAGGTGGTCACTGTATATAATACCGGCAAAATTTAAAGTTGCGATAATTAGGCACATCAGTCCCGCAGATCCTAAATTCATTAGTAATATAACATGTAAGTTCATACTTTGTAAATGTGTGTTGCGTCCTTCACGGAACCCGTAGAATCTTGCAAGATCTACGCAGAAAAAGTTTGTTTCGTATCCACAAAGGGTACCGAAGTATAATAGTAGACCATTCAAAAGGAATATGGAACCACAGACGAACAAAAATGTTCTATAATACCTTTTGGACAGCTTTGCCTCTTGCTTAACGATCTCAAGAACAGAGTTAACATCTCTCTTCACATCAGCCTTTGCGTTGGCAACCTTCTTATTGACACTGCTCATTTGTTTTATGTTTAGTTTTGTTACTAGTTTATTTTTAGACGTCTGTAAATAGTTAAAAGATTGTTCTCCGTTTTTACAATTTGCGAGTGGTCCATTAATAATAAGTAATTTATGTGAATTGGATGAAAAGGGAGACAGAAGTCTCATGCGTAATGGGAAGGAAGCTTTATTGACCTGCAGGTTATTAAAGGACTGGGTATGAAGTTAATGTAAATATAGATAAATACAGATACACTTTAAATTATTAGAACTACTGTAATAATTTGTGCTAGTATGGCTAATACATTTGCATTAAATATGTACATTATGATTGAAGAAAATAGCTCGAAAAATGTATTAATTTATTATATGCCTTAATTAAAAGAGTTCTATTAGCGGTAGAGCATAAGATAAACAATACTTGAACATTATTGTTATTGGTGGAACCATGTACGAACAAAGTTTACAACCCGAGTAACCCAAAATTGCACACTTTATGAAGTTCGTAGTTACTTTAGTCAATTGAAGGAAGTTGAAATAAAAGGAGCAGAGTTGGATAGGAATTGGTATTGTTTAGTTTTAAAATGCTTAACAAGAAAATAAAATCACACCATGAACTGAACGGCTACTTTGGAGGTAGAAAGAACGCAGTTACGAATATAAAACAAACAACGCACTACGAAAGAATCAGGACACAAGACAAATTTGACCAGCCACTTTCCAACTTTGCAGATTTCCGCTACGTGAAACAAATTTCAATGAATAGAAGAGAATTTGAAGTAACAACAGTCAATAATGAAGCATTCGCCATCCCATTCGTAGCCTTTTATGGTCACTTTCAACATCGTCCAGTAGACGGTCCGTTTAGAAAAGTCGTTACAGATCCTAGGTACTATAGTTCTCCTGTAGTAGGTATCAGCGAAGGTAAAAATGCAATGTACAGTATTTGATTTTTGTAGATGGTAGCTTTCGAGATTTCAAAAATGTTCGTGACGTTGCAGTTTCCAAAAATGATATTGCAGTCATTGACAAGAACGGCTGCATTTTGGTTGCCACAGATCAAAGTTTGTCTTTTTCAAAGTTACAGATTGAGGGAAATCCTGTGTTTAACAGAATTTCTGGTTCAACAGGTCACTTTGCAGCAGTTACTGAAGATGGTCAATTATATACCTGGGGTAAAAATGATAGAGGTCAGTGTGGTCATGCAATTTATGATTACACTATTGATAAGCCGAGACGCGTAGAGAGCTTACCTGAGAATATTTTGTACAGTGCTAGTTCGCCCTTCTTCACGGTTGTGGTTACTGGTTCGTATTTTTAAATAGTTTACAATTTTATTTTTAGAGAGTAGAAGCTTGTATGTGTTTGGAACGGCTGGAGAAGAGAATTATAAGGGATTCGTTCACAAAGACAGACCACAGGACAATTACTTGAGAATTTATCAACCTCGCATGCTACCTCTTCCGTATGATGCCAAAGTGTCACAAGTTGCAGTTGGAACAAGACACATTCTAGTCTTAACGTAAGCTTCGTTCTGATGATTAATTAATCATTTTTAGTAATAAGAGCCAACTTTTATTATGGCACTATTTTGAACTTGACGGGAAACATAAACGCAGAAAAAAAGATGATTGGTCGCAATTAAGCAACTCCGGAGTCACGGTCTGCAGAATTTTCTCAAAGTATGAACTTTTTTGAAAGTATATTCATTTTTTGTAGTGATCACTTTTTTGGATCATATAACATTTCCCTTGATGCATTAACAACAGACCAAAATGAGTTATTCAACCAGGCCATGACCGAAATGTTAACCAACAGAGAAAAGTTTCCCACCGACTTTACCTTGATCGTGAAAACAAAAGGTGGTGGACAAGCATTGTATCCAATACACAAGATTGTATTATTCGCCAGAAGTGAAGCCTTTAATCAATTATTTGAATGCGACCTCAACTTACAGAATGATTCTTTCGAAATAAAGGAAGACGATTTTAGTGTTGTGGAAACAAAGATAAATGTTTTGTATACTGGTGTACCCTTTGGTGATTCAAATTTGACTTCAACCCGTTACCCGTTACTGAAGCAGGCCCACACGGACATGTACAATTTGATTAGTTTCACCCTAGATGATGGTAAGCTAAACACTTTTCATTTGTTATTAACAATATGTCAGCCATCAAAAATCATTGTGATGTTGCACTAGAAATTGAAGATCAAGTTATTTATTGCCACAAGCTTATATTGAAAGGAACGCCATACTTTGAATCAATGTTGAGAGGATCCTTCACTGAGAGTCAAACATCACTTCAACAACCTATTCAAATTATCAATTATTCATACAGCACCATCTTGACCGTTATTACATTCTTGTATTCACGTGATGCTTCAAGATACATTGATGCCAGTAACTGTGTGGAAGTGTTGTTGTGTGCGCATGAATTTAACATCAAGGAGTTGGAACCAGTAGTCATTTCTATCATTGCAATTAACGTGGATAATGAAAGTGTGGAGTCGGTGTTGGATGTGGCCGAAAGGTACAACCATTCTTCGTTGAGTTTATGGTGTAAATTGTACATGTCTGCCCATCTTGATGAGTTAAAGGATTTGGAGAGCAGTACAAAGAGGTTGCTTAATGACTTTATGTTCCAATAAAAAGCAACTACATTTCTTATAAATGAAACTCAGTTCTGTTGCTTCTTGACTCGTTGTAAAGTTTCAATGAAAATGACAGACGATCATCACGATAATCTATCTGTACGAAGCAGTTGATAATTCAAAAATCCTTGTTAAGAATGGATATCTATGGGGAGTCAGAGAAGGACTAATGATAACAAGAACAAAGACAACTGATCACGACAAAAAGCAATCGGTTATCTATTTCATTGATAAAGTAACCAAAGTATTTGACCTGCTTTCCAGCTTGTTATACAGGAACCGTTAGCTAAAGTTCAATTTCGAATATGTCTTCACGATCTTGTATAATAAAAGTAAATTTATTCTTGTAATTTAATTTCCTTTAAGACCTTTCTTAAGGAGCAGTAAAGACCCAATTGTGCAACGACAACGGTATCAATGTCGGAAGATAGTGGTAACTCATATTTGCTGCTCTTCTTTGCAACATCTTCAGTGTAAGTCTTCGAGGCAATACCAACAGTTCCATGTGGTTCGTAGTTGTTGCCACTCTTTTGGTCGATGAATGAGGCGACATACTTGGCGCTGTCCTCACCTACACGATCTGAATATCCAAAGTGGAAGAAGGCCTCAACATCTCCATTGTCTGATTTTACTGCAAAAGGCTTCACGGCCTCCAAAACCTTATTGTGTAAGTCTTTGATTTGGCTGGATTCAAAGTTAATGTTGAGCAAGTAGGAGTTATCCAAATGGCCAGAGCTCTTTAGTTCGGTTGCTTTGGCAGATATTTTCTTTTGACCCTCCAAAAGTTTTCCAACAACTTCTCCAACCTCCTTTGCCTTGTCCTGGTTTTCGACATAAAGTTGGACAAGTGTTACGTGGAAGTGATGGGTATCATCGAACCTGAAGTATTGAAGGTATTTGTTGTCTGGTGATCCACCTAGCTCTCCAAGGTCATTGTTGGCTTTTTGAGCAGCGTTTGCAATATTCTTGGGTGGGATCAAAGCAACAACAAGGGCGACGGTCATATCTTTGTTCAGTTTTGTTGAAAAGTTACAAAGAGATGGTCGGATAAATTGCGGGACGGATTTTTGATGGAGTTGTTTAGCTCCCACCATTGGTGCCATATTGATAACTCCACGAGCACCAAAGCTCTTGATACCACAGACCCTTAACATAATTTATTGATTACAAGCAGATTAAAATTTAACAACAAGATTGCAATGGAGGTTAGTTTGTCCAAACCTTAGATCTGATATGTAATTTATACAAAACAAAGAAGACTAATCAACTCGTCCGGAGTTGCTCGGAAATAAAGTTGACCATTAGGAATGTAATTATTAAAACAATTGATATCACGTGATCTAATATTAAATCGTTTTATTGTTTGTACGTGTAGTAACACTGCTCTAGCTTTTGCGTCATTAGCCTAATTTTTGTTGTAACCACTTGTTTTTTGTAACTTTTGTGTATTGTTTATGGTCTTTGGAAAGTGTTTTTGATCGGGTTTTATCAAATGGCCGATCTATTTTCGTCGATTATTGTAACAATCAGTTCACAGAACATTATACCTATCAAAAATCGATCAAAAAATCGATCAGAAAATCCTATCAATATTATTATCACATCTTGTAGCAAAATAAATATCATTTTATGGATCAAATATCGGATTAAATTTAACATCAATGCATGGATCGTTAATCAGATTAAGGTGTGTAACGATAACAAGATCATTTTTAATATCGAAGAATGTGTCTGAGTTTGAATCAAACACACTTCAAAGATCAAGGGATACACTTTAATACAACAAACAGTTTATAAAGGCTTTTAATTCATACATCTGTTTCAAACACATTATCGTCCAACTCGTTTTCATTGTCTGGATCTGAAACAATATCATCGTTTAAAAATGCATTTTCAAACGTATTGTTGTCATCAATTACTACAGCAAATCGACCATGTTGGTCTCGCTTGGGCTTGTTTTCTTCCCAGAATTCCTTCGTGTCACTGTGCAGTTTCTGGCCGTTGTTCTTTTTCTTCTTAGTTCCATACTTTCTCGAACTAATAATTTTTTTTATTTTACTGATTGCTACTTTTTTCAAACTAGCAACAGTTATTTTGTCCTTCTTGAGGTACTGGCTATTGTGACCACTAATACAATTTTTAAAAGCATTGAGCACTGATGCTATAACCACATTCCTTTGCTTATCAGTTTGTGGATATGTGCTGTTGTTGTTTGTAAAAAAGTCTTTTAAGGCCAGATTGGTCCAGTTGCTCAGGTGCTTATCATTGTCCACCCAGAATTGCTGATGAGCCACAGGTATCTGGACGGAGTATGAGGACATGACAAATCCAGCCTTGATGACAGTAGGCTTTACTTGGACACCATCATAACACTTTCTCATTAACCCACCTCTTTTCTTTTTAGGCTGATTGTCGTCGTCTGCATCGTCATCAGGTCCATTATTACCTTGACCTCCATCACCTTGACCTCCATCACCTTGACCTCCATCACCTTGGTTCCCATCACCTTGGTTTCCATTACCTCGACCTCCGTCACCTTGGTTCCCATCACCTTGGTTTCCATTATCTTGACCTCTGTCACCTTGACCTTGGTTATTATCACCTTGGTTCCCATCTCCCTGATTTCCATCTCTTTGTACTTGATCACTTTCACGTTCATTTCCAGTATTATCTGGTCCATTATTTTGTTGGCTTTGTTGCTCACGGATACTCCTTAAAAAAGAGTCTCTTACTCCCTCAGACATATTACTCAAAGCTGCTAAGATTTCTTCTGCATTCATGATTATTGTTGTATTATTTTAAAATTGTTGTACAGAAGTTTTCACTTTCTTTATACAAAGTTTGACATATATTTGAAGCTGCTATATTTAGAATCTCTATATATGCAGGAGTAAAAATAAATAGTTCCTTTTTCAAATCAATAATAAGATAGAATGCCTGCTGTGTCACAAGAGCAGGATTTGTTAATAAGAAGATGTCCTTCTACTGGGTGTTTAAGTTATGCATCTGGAAAGTACATATACATAAGAGAAAACCGTAGAAACTGTAACGACAGGTTTACGTTAGTAGGAAGATGCCCAAGTGTAACATGTGAAAGTCATAAGAGGCATTTCTGTTTATGTCCTTGTTGCAAATCAACATTTCAAACTGTTCAACACTTACGAAACCATTTCAAGTTACTTCATAATCAGCTTGTCCAGGAAGTAGAAATAGAAAAACTAAAGAAAGATGTTGTTGGACGAGATCCAAGTAAAAAAACAAGTATAAAGGAGGTACATAATTCTGAAGATGACGATGCAACTTTATTTGAATCAGGGAACGATCTGTTTTATGCCAATGTAAATACATTAATGAGGAATACTATGGCCCAGCCTGAGAATGCTATTGATGTTATTCATGGATTGTCATTTGTGGAGGAGCAAGAAAAATTACAAGAAGACCTAAACGAGGTAGAAGGGACATTTGAACTGAATCAAGAAGGCAATGCTACAGAATCTAGTTTTGACAATAAAGATGTTGTTCTTGTCGAACAAAACCCATCATATGTTGAAGGGCTTCCTGATTTAAGCAAAGACCTACCTTCTCGAAGAACTGGACATGAACCATTTCGCAATGAATGTTGTTTACACTTCACTGTAAATAATTATCTAATGTCCAACAACTCAGATACAGATACTACTCGACTACTTGACTCTTTTCACAAAATATATACAAATCCTTTCAATCCACTGAGCAACATTCCTCGAAATTTAGCAGAAATAAAAAAAGGAGTAGAATCAGTTCCTATCCAGAAACCAATACAACAAACAAAATGTCCAAAGACACCTATATATTCTATTGCAGAGACGTTGAACCGAGTTTTCAACACTATAGAAGATGCACAGCACATCAGCTTTAACGGAACAAACAAAGATGACAGAAGCTTTAAAATGTCTTCTTTAAGCGAGACTCCTGGTTTTAAACAATACTCTTCAATGTGCAAACTTGACGGATCCTTACCTGTGTTGTTAATATTATATTATGATGATTATCGGAAATTTCGGCATGTAGCTGGATCAAGTGGAGGATTCTATTTCACAATTGCAAACTATGATAGGCAATTTTATTCAAATACCTCAAACATTTATTTAATTGCAAATGTACACTCTGATGATCAAGAGGAGGAAGTTTTAGATATTGTTGTAAGTGAGTTGGTATCTTTGTTTGAACCGCACAAAGTATATAATGCATCTCTGAAGAAGCAAGTCAGCATTCGTGTCTTTGTATCTGTCATTGTTGAAGACACTCCACAGCGTAATTGTCATGGTCACTGTAAGCAACACAATGCACTTACACCCTGCTTTGGATGTGAGGTTGACAAGAGCGACCAGCACAAAGAAGAATTTGGATTATTTAGGTCAGTTCCTCGAATGAGAGGTTTATTCCAGAATTGGCTATCAATGGGAAAAGTTGACCAAGAGAAGTTTGAAATATTACATGGCATAGCCCCCAAAACATATTCAAATGGATGCATAAAAGAGCCTCCGATGTGGCGCTTATATGATTTGTATGGCTTTGATATGTATAAAGACACTGGTGTTGATTTTTTCCATGTGTCTATACTTGGCAACTTCCGAACTCATATAGAGTATCTAGAGAATCATGTGATATCCACTGAGCAAGTTGAAGAGATTCGAGTAGTTTCCAAAAAGTATAAAGTTGGAGGAAGGACCCTTCCAGACTACAAACACAAAGCACATTGGAACGGTGAAGGATGGTTATTATTTTTCTCGCAGGTGCCATTTATTTACAAAGAGGTTATGAATGACTCTTTAAAACAAAAAAGCCATTACCAATGCTTAGTTACACATTGCCATTGGATGCGATTGATGCTTCAACCAAGTATGTCAGTTACTGATATTGACAAATGCGAGGCTCTATGTAAAAAGTGGAGATCTCGAATGGTGACCAATTTTGGCGAATCACTTTGCAATTATCCCAACTTCCACAATGTGCTCCATGTGTTTGATTATTGCAGAAAATGGGGACCTCCAACATTGACCTGGGCTAGACCTTTTGAAGCAAAGCATAAAGTTTTCAGACAACTTATTGACCACTCGAACTATAAGAATTTGGAGGTGTGGACTGCAAAAATGGAGCAAACAATGCAGATGTTTAGGTATTTATATCCAATATTTACATGGATTAAAAAGAAGCAACAAAAACGCCACGTTAGTGTTGGGGACTTTGCAATGTTCGAGAGTGATAATAACATTATCTACTCTAAAATACACAAAATTGAAAAGCATTCGTTTATTGTTAGGGAGTACAATTTCAGACAGTTCCACTCTATTACACTGTGCCCTATTTTT
>JAOPGA020001025.1:0-16432 GCA_026419775.2 Acrasis kona
TTGACCAAAGGATCTTCATCTTCATCACTTTCGTCCTTCCCGTTGTTGTCGGAACTACGGTCATTGTTGTCTTCGTCGTCGAGGCTATCGCTGCTGATATCACTATCTAAACCAATATCCGACATGTCATCTTCTTCGGATCTTTCATCTTCAGAACAATTGGAATGGAGAGCATTTCTGGTCTTTACATACCAACTCCCTGCCATGCTTGCTATAAAAGTTTCATTGTGCTTTTATACAGTGGGAACAAACTTTAACGGAACTGAAAGATAATGATTGGTTTTTATATGATACACTTGTTAATATAGCTGTTGTCTGCTACTGCTAATAAAAGTATTGTGGCATATACAATTGTTAATGCATCTGATATTAAGAAACATGAATTTGGCCGCATTCCTGGAGTAATCAACAACTATAGAGCCAAGCTCTTTGGTTTACTCCATGCTTTGCAACTCTCTCGCAATGACCAACATGCGACTATATTAGTTTAAAGAATCACCTTATCAGTGATATCTGCCCACTTACTCACCTTGCTTTTGATCTTCTTTGTAACCATCATATTCCACACAAATCTGTTTGTCATTTGGAAGAGGTCCATATATGTTAGTTTACTTGGATATGTAAGTATGTTTATTTAGGCCAAGGCCATTTAAAGTGATCAGACGCGGAACAACTGATAATTATCACTGTACAACTTAATCCTCCTCCTCATCAAATTGTGGGTTGAACATTTTAAATATTAGTCAACTTCTGTAACGGGTATACCGTTGGGGGGAGGGAATAGTCAACTTTATTATTATAAAAACTGTCACTCATAATTCCAAAAATGGTTTTAGCCAAAGCGGAGAAAATGTCTCTTTTGGTTTTTTTCATAGCTTTTACAATGCAACCTCTTACTTCCTCTTCCTTCCGCACGCTCCGCTAACTTCCAAGGGAAGTTGAAATCAATTGGACGGAATAGAACTTTATCCGTGTGAATTTGAAGTTCTACCCCGTACCATATAAATAGACCATTGATTTTTTTTTTAACAGGGATAAGCCTGATAGTTTATTGGTAGTTTTACAACCCCAAATAGACCATTGATTGATGTTATGGATCAATAAAACAAACACAAGTACAATGAGTGGCTAATATGACCAGACACAGATCAACAATTCTCAGAGACAGAGAGGTGATGACTCTCTGAATTCACTACTAGGTAGTACAATATGCCCATTATGCAATGAATATTTGGATAGTGATATTGTGTACCCTCACGTCAAGAATTGTTTATGCTCCCACGAGAAGAAGCAACCTGTCAAAAACAAAGGCTCACGGCATCATCTCAAAAGCCAATTTATGCTGACGATGGAGATGGTGTAGAGTCTCCGCTAAACAATGTTGGTTACCAGGATTCCCCCTACAACAGCAAGAAGCCCATGTAATCCAACCAAGCTATACAATAACAAGGAAAATGTAATTGTTAACATCTGTGGAACTGTGTCAAAGGTATGTAGAGTCTCCTACTTTCAAGAACAATCAATGCTTGAGGCGCTTACAAAGCACTACCAGGAGCTTGTCAAGGATAACAGCACTGACACAGAGTCCAATAACAAACAAGAGAATGGTACATCTAATTGTATGTGTTGCAAAAAAAATAAAGCAAGAAAAGATTTCACGGTATAGCCAAGAAATGCACCAGATATTAATAGCTTGGATTTCTGCTCTTTGGTGTGCCTGTTAAAATGAATCCTGATGTAATTAAAACAAGTAAAGGTGGAAGGAAAAAAGAATTAACTGAGTGTGATCAACTTTTAATGTGTTTGTTTTGGATGAGACAATATGTAGTACTATATGTAATAGCATGGATATACAAACTTCTTGTATTTCTAATAACTGTAAGGTAAAAAAGCAAAACACACTTTCACAATGCTTATTGCATGTGCACCAAATGGTTACATTTATTATGTAAGCCCATCGTACAACGGTTCATTGAACGACAAAAATTTGATTGATATTATTATTTCTGTATTTTTCACGATTTTCCAAGACATTTGATCGTTCGTAAAAAACATGAAGATTTATTGGCAGTTTTCGAGGTTAAACACATTCATTCCGAAAAGCCTTAAGTATCTAAGAGATGTTACGAAACCGTCACCTACCCAAACCAAAAATGGCATGTGTTGCGCTGAAAACGTCAATACCAGACATCACATTAAAAGAAACAATGTTTTATTGGAACGCGTTTTTGTTCTCTCTGATCCAATCTTGATATTTTCTTAGTGGCTTTTTGGTCAAAACTGTGAGGTATGGAGTGCTGATATCCAAACTCATTGTTCCAATTCTTAAAAAGTCATAGGCCAACTTGTGACCCAAGAAGGGAACCATCCTCTCATATGCAGTGTTATAATCGTTTTGAACGTACTTGATGGGCCTTCCGAGTGCTTCGGTAAATGCTTCAGCAATTTCAGCGTTGGTCATGACCTGAGAAGTCAATTCGTACACAATGTCTCCATGCTTTTCGATTGGGTCCAACAAGATGGTGGAAGCGGCATCTCCAATGTCTTCGGTAGATATCACATTAACTTTGTTCTCCGGCGCTGATACCGATGACAAGATGCTATGTTCTTTAATCTCTCGTGCATTTTGGAAGGCATTAGGCATGAAATAACCTGGTCTTAAGACAACCAAACTGCTACTCTGAGGCTTTACCGCTCTAATTCTTTCCTCACCCCCAGTGTGTGCGGCACTGATTATTCCAACGCGGCTCTGTCCTACCGTAAACGACGAAAGGTCGATAATTTGTTTGACCCCAGCATTATAGGCGATCTCCGAGAATTTTCCCTTAATTTCTGGCATGTTGTTGAGGTCGTGTACTAGAAGGAAGAGTCTTGAATGTCCTTTGATTCCCTCCTCAAATTTATCCAAAGTGGTGTAGTCACCTTCTACGTAGGTAATGTTTTGGTTGCCCTCAATCTCTGAAAACATCTTGTCTGCCTTCTTCACGTCTCTTACGTACAATGTGACGGATACATTTTCTTTTGCCAGGTTCTTGGTGATCACAGATCCGATGTTTCCTGTGGAACCAGTAATAAATACTTTGTCGCTCATGTTTTGATTTGTTAATCGGAACAAAAAATTGCTCAAAATTTATGTCTCGGACGTCGCATGCGGACGCTTTGTCGGGACTTTACAACACAAACATCTTTACAATTTAGATCAAATATTTCGTTATGAATTGAGTCTAATTGATCATGATTCTTTCGAAGTGTATTATTTTATTCTTTCGCCATTACAAAATTTGCGTATAAATAAATTGCCACTCGTAATGTCCTCCTCTTTTCTTCTCAACTCCTCTATTTACAAATTCATTTATTATACACGTCCATTGCGAATTGCTGCTCCAACACACCGCTCACATTCTGATCGACCATGTACTCTTCGAAAGGTCTCTTCACGCGACTCCAATCAAAATCATCCTTCTTGTTCAAACACTCGTCAAACAAATGCTTCCACAACAATGTTTGATAATATCTCTTCACGTTCAATTTGGGCGCGTGTCGACCGTCGCCGACGCTCTTGACCTGCATATACTCATTGTGCAACATGACATGCACCACCGCACAAACACCATATCGATCAACGTGCCAACTCCACGGTTCGTGGTTGGTCATTTCGATGCATTTGAAATTACTAGCGTGACACGTGCCCACGAATCTCACTCCAGGTCGATACAAATTCATGTCGATGCTCCTCCCAAAATCAATCAATTGCAATCTCCAATCCTCATCACACAACACCAATATATTATCTGGTTTAATGTCGGCATGAATCACTTTGCATTCGTCGTGAAGAATCTGAATCATGTCGATGAGTTTGATGGCATAGTGCATCACCAATAACTCTGGCATGTACTTTCCTCTGGTCTTGTAACAATTGATCAAATGATGAAGCGTGATCGATTTGAGCTTGGGCAGCATCAACAGACTGGTATCCTTGTATAGGTACATGTGAGCGGGATTGATGAATAAATGTTTGGCATGGGATGGACAATTGGCTTGTACTCGTTTGCAAATGTAAAATTCCCATGGGCACGACGGCGATTGTATTTTACATGCCAATGTCGATGATGAAGACGACGATGATGCATTCATGACGATTGCAAATGCACCCCTGCCAATGTGTCCGTTCAATGTATAAGTGTGTCCATCGGGCGTATCGAAGGTATTGTTGGGATCGGTGTGAAATGGTGACGACGTACAATCAACGAACGAATCATTGTATTCATCGAATAGACCAGGCGTGATGATTTGTGAATAAATCTGTAGCACGTGTGAATTAAAGTGATCGATGGTGGAATCTTGTCCGCTTCTATTTACAATATCATCCAGTTGACTCTTCAATAATCGTATGCATTGGTTCATGAGTGATTCTTGATTGGTGGTGATGGTGTCGTTTAATCTCGTCGATGCTTGTGACTTGTACGATATGGTGGATGATGTGTTGATGGTGGTGGCTTGTGAATGTCTTTGATGATTGTTGATGAAGGATGGCGTGGTGAACATGTGATTGGTGGAATGGATTACGCTGAGCTGTGGTGCTAATGGGGCATGTGGCGTGTTGGTTATTGTTGTGGGTTGCGTATTTTCGTCTTGATGTATTTGGAATGAATTGAATGATGATGACTGGGAGTGACGAGGTGATTCTGGTGCTTGATAAATTTGAAACGATGACGATTCTTCTAATCTCTTCTTCTTTCTGTTCCTCTTCTTTTCTTCAAAGTAGTTATCTTGTTCTTCGCCGAGTGGTCCATTAAACATTGCACTGATTTCTGTGATTGCATTCTTGGTGTTGATGGTTGGTGAGGAGGGCACTAAATGGTCTTCGTATGCTCTTGGTCTCTTTAAATTGTTGCACTCTACATTACACTGCATTGTCTTGTATGGATGATTGGTTCGATCGTTGATGATATCTTCTTGTTCTAGAACGACTGATCTCACAACATCTTCTTCTTCTTGTTCATGATTCGTTTTCAAAACGTTAAACTTTTCTGGTAAATTAACATTCTCTTCATGGATCCACTCGTTGGTTGTTTTTGTGACTGGTTGATGTAGTTTTTGTAAACAATTGTTGGTGGTGACGTGATATTTGGGTAGTTTGGCTCTTAGTTCCTCGAAGGAGAATTCTTCTTTTGCGGTATAGATTTCTTCTCTGTTATATTTTACCAAGTAGGATGTGGGTTGAGATAGGTTTAGTCTTCGTTGTTCCGTCCAGTTTGCATTTCCTCGCAAGTCGACAACTTGATTGGATTGGCTTGGATGTGGCATTATTGGGATGTTGTTTCTCGCCTTGAATTCTGAAAATCTTTGTTGAATAACGTCGACGGGGGATGCTTTCCTCTTGATTCCCCTTTCATAGATGCTTGTGGCCTCCTCAAGATTACCGAGACCCTCCTGTACCGTTGCAAACGCAATGTAGAACAAGGAATAGTTTAACCCTATTGATAACTTTTCAAGAATTTGAAAGCTTTCTAAAATATGTTCATCCTCCAAATCCTCAAACAATTGCATCCAACACTTTAAATACCTAAAATCATTCCTATAACGTGGTTCATTTTTTAGTTTTTCGCAACATTCGGTCCTTAAACGTAACTTTTCGTCATCATCTTTGCAATTGTCAATCAAGTGAATGTATTCTTCCAGAGTTCTAACATGTTGTTTTGGTTGACTGTTTTGAATGTTAACCTTGTTCGAGATACCCAATACCCCCTCTCGTTCTGTTGGTTCTGGATCGTCCTGATATATTGCAAACATACTGGCTATATTTTTAACAGAATGGCGCGAAACAAAACAAGTTGACTCATTTTTCAATTTCAAAGTAACTCCTTGGCAAGACAAAGATGCAACACAAGATTTGGTTCAATGTTAGTTTAAGATTTTATTTAAACAACCGTTTCAGTATTGTTCACGTATATTTGTTGTTGCATTGGTGTGACGCGAAAATTCAATTTTCTGCCGATCCATTCGTTCAAGTCTCCCTCTTGCACGTTCTCTGTGATGGCTTGTTCAAGCATATCGTTAATGTCAAAATTTACGCTGGGTGACGATTTGTCAAGCTCCATGTTGAGCTTAACTGCCAAAAATGCGTGGTGGTAGAATTTCCTAATAAGGTCATCTCTTTCCGTCATCACTTTTGTTAATGCTTCTTGTGAGCGTGTCTCTACATCTAACAAAGTTTGCTTCAATCTCGTGCTTTCATTATGACTCTCTGTAACTTGTGCCCGTAATGCTTGTACTTCGGATAAATTCTTTTCTTGTGACGATTTCAATTCTTCCTGTAATAATTTTTTAGACTCTGTTTCAATGGCTAGTTGATTTGTGACTTTTTGGTTCTTGCTAGTTAATAAGTCCAACTCTCTCGTTAGATTCTCGATGTTGAGTTTATTGTTGGTCTCTACTTCCTTTAGGTTAGCCAAATGGATTTCGTTGCTTCTTTTGGTTTGTTGTGCCTGTTCGTTGAGCTGCCTTTCGAGTGTGTGGACCAATTCCTCTAATTGTGCCTCTCTTTCCTGTGCTTTACGGATATCTTCATCATGAAGGTCTTGCAATTTGGCTAGAAGGATGCTACTAGGGTCTGTTTGTGGTGAAGTGACACTAGTGAAGTCGTTTGAAGCAACTACTACTTCGTCTGGAATATTTGTGGTGTCTAGTGCTGGAACTTCTTCCTCTATTTTGGTAGCTTCGACGATAACTTCTTTGCTGTCCTCAATAGGCTCTGGGCTTTTCACGTTGTCAAGAGACACTTCTTCTTCTTCTTGATTTAAAACCTCTGTAGTTGGGCCAGTTTCAACTTCTGGTGAAGTAATACCCCTATTCTTGTTCTTCTTCTTGCCCATATTCACACTATGTTCTAACGTTTCTTTTTGTTTACAAAATACTTTTGAAGTTAAATAAAACGAACAACGGTCACAGGCTGAAGTATGCACACATTAAGTCAGTTCGCCATCAATGAATTGCGTACACAATCATAGATTCGGGCAACAATGCTCAAAATACCAATCAATATTTACCAACCACAACTTTATTCTCTACAATAAAACATCCTTAATGATTATTTCACAAGCTTGATATCCTTTACCCAACAATGCAGCCGATTCAATTCTGATCGACACAAACTGCCTAATTAGTTCGGACATGTCGACTTTCCTCTCATTTTCAAATCTCTCCATCTCTGATACAAAGGTCTCACTTGCAGTCACCAATCCATCATGACAAACTTTTTGTTTATTTTCTGCTTCGCTCAACAACAACTCCGCTTGCTTAATCTTTTCGTCCACGCCTCTACTTCTCTTTAACTTATCCAAGTTCAATCTGGACGATTTCACCTTCTCCACAGAATCATCGGCGTCAGTGCGTAACTGCTCCAAAGCCTTGATCACTCTCTTGACCGACTCACATGTACCTTGAATGTAATGTATGGACTCAATGATTTTGTGATTTTCGTGATTGATGCGATCCATCTCGAACATATTAGTGTTTTGAAATTCCTTACCCACCAGCTTCCACTCTGCATCAAGCGTGTTGTGCAAGTCCGAAACGCACTTTCCAAATTCTCCAATCATGAATGCATGTTCTCTTCTCCTTTCGATTAGAAATTCGCACTCTTGCTTCAAGTTCTTGAGGTTGAGTTCTAGCTTGTCGATAAAAGTACGTGCCTCCGAAATGAATTTTGGTTCTTCGCTTGCTTTTTGTTTGATGAATCCCATGAGGAAACCTCCGACGGATGAAAGTACTTCTTCTCTATTTCCATGGCTCCTCGTATTTTCGAAAACGTCTGATTCTGCTTCCAAAAATGTTTGCAAGTCCTTTCCAAGTCTGAGAGTGGGATGAGATGCCACCCTGTCCAAAAATTTTAAAAGTGCTCTTTGTCTTGTTGAGTTGGTTTCGCTTGTATCCAATCCTGTTAGTTCCGAAACTATGGATGTTAGAGGAATTGAGATGCGCGTTACTTACTTGCATTAATTGCGGACTTTTCGGGTATGGGCGGAATGATGATGCCGGGATTGAAGCGTTGAAGGCGATCTCTCAGCCAGACAAAATCTCTGAACCTTCTGTAAATAGTGTTTTTTTGTATGTGGTAGTGAGGTAACTTGGTCTCATATTGCACGGGAAATACAAAGTAGGTGGTCTTGAGTGTGTCGCTTGATCTTTTTTCTGGTTCATTGATTTGAAAAGTGAATGGAGCGTCGTTGCTGCTTAATAATAGTTCGCTGTCTCTCATCAATTTATTGTGGTACTCTAAGAAGGTATCGCGTTTGACAATTTCTTGTATGAGCTGGATGTCTACGTTTCCAAGAAGCATGCTTCCAAACAATCCCATCTGAGTGTTATTAGTCGGCACTTGGCTTAATCCGCGATCTGCGCACTCCCTTAAAAATGTTGCAGTATATGATCTAAACTGTTCTCTGACCCAGTCTAAAAGGTGAGATGTGTTTTTGAGCTTAAACTTACCCTCTGACTCTCCTCGTTCTATTCCAGACACAACTCTGTTGATGTGATTAACATCACCTCCACTCAACTTTACATTCTTCAACAGGCCGTTAGGATTCCTTTGTAGAGTTCCAGTACTGTCGCCACACAAATCCCACCATTCTGCTCTCGTTTCAAACAAACGATTAGTAGCCCCACAAACGTAACCACCTCCCTTCTCCATGATGCAATCAATATTGGTGAGGGAAACGTATGGGTACATCTTTTCGTAGTGGTTCACAAGTGGAGCTGTTAGTAGTGGACATGAAAGCACCAAGTGAGACACTGCACGTGCTGGAGTTCCCACAAACGCTATTCTTGCTTCTAGTAAAAGTGCGTACCAAATGAACATGACATCTCTGCCATATAGGTTAACTAAACTTATAATGCTTGAACCTTGAATCTGAATTTGTGGAGATTGTTGTGGGTTTGGTAGTGGAAAAGTTTTGTCAAACAAGGTCACTGTTCCCTCATTTTTATTGTTAACTGCACTGTACAAAGTGCTGAGAGCCACTTGAGGTTCACACTCCGAGTCCAGTACTTTATTGAGTGTTAGTCTCAGCAGTGGATCTAATGATTCGAGGGCCGGATCTGAAGTGAACAACAATATACTCTTTTGCACTGCTCCCCTCTTAACACTCGGATCCTTTTTATTTCTAAAGCATACTGCACCAAAAAGTACTTTTTGACCATCGTGCAGACATAAATCTTCAGTACTATTTCTTAAGGGAAGTATTACGCAGGTTGCGTCATCCTCGAACACGTGAGATCCATCAGGGAGGCAGAGGTCGGCGACATTTGTAAGAGTAGTTGCGCCCTGCTCATTGTATAGGTTGTTAATATCGATATCGGGTGGATAGACGTGCGATAACATGTTGCCTTTAATAATGTCGAATTCAGCGATGCAGATGCAGTGAACAGTTTTTGTGTTCCTTAAAGGAGCGTCTGTAATAGTGGTCTCATCTGAGGTCATCCCTACATCGGTGAAATTTGAAGTAGAAGGGTCTGACTCGTGCGTTGTTTCCATTTTTGCAGTTGACCACTGTCCCAACAAACGCGTTTTTGCTTAAATGTGCTGGGGATGACATGATTCAGTAATCAAGTATGATAGGTTTTATCTGTATTGTTATCTCCAAGAAATATCTGGATTTAATTATGAATGAAAGAACGAATGAACATTTGATTGGATATGCAACACAAACTATATTTTGTAACGACTTGTCATGTAACCTGTCTGTCAAAACAACTTAGATGAAGAGGTCTAGTTCGATAAGGGGCTCAACATCGTTAAGGTCACCTTCTATGGCACCGTCAACCGTGTTTAGTCCAAGCACTAGTAGCGTGATGGATGATCCTTGGATGCTGAGGGTTCCAGACGATGGGAGCATAAGTTGGAAGGAAGGCCAAATTCGTAAACAATTGAAAGAGAGGTCATCAGAGTATGAACAAAAAAGAAAACTAAGCGTAGTTGTTTGCACATGGAATGTTAATCAAAAACTTCCGAATGCCGAAACATCAATGGAGGAACTATTACATCTCGATCTTGACCCGGACATTGTTGCAGTAGGGCTACAAGAAATTGACATGACGGCTAATGCCATGATAAAACAAGAGACGGAGGCGCGAGAAGGATGGGTACAAGCGCTGGATAATGAAATTTTCGGTGCAAAGAGTAAATATGTCAGGGTAAGTTGACCAACAAAGTGTTAATTAAACATGTGATAGCTGGAAGAGAAGCAGCTTGTTGGAATGTTTTTGACTGTTTACGTCAAAGAGAAATTATCAGGGAAAGTCAAGGATCTGAAAAAGGATAGTCTAGGTCTTGGCGCGATGGGAAAAATGGGAAACAAGGGCGGAATTGGAATTCGTTTTCGTTTGTTCCAGAGTACTTTTTTATTCGTGACCTCTCATTTGGCACCTCACATGGGCGGTACTTTAAAAAGGAATCAAAATTTCGCCGACATCATTCAACAACTCAACTTTAACGGTCAACACAAGCCGGACAATCATGATTATTTCTTCTGGTGTGGTGATTTGAATTACCGCATCGAGCAACTAGATTATCACACCGTATGCAAGATGGTCAAGAACAAGCAGTATTCCAAGCTCAAAGAGTACGACCAGTTACACATTGAGAGGATGAGCGGCAGGGTGTTCTTTTTGTTTAGGGAAGGAGACATTAATTTCGCTCCCACTTACAAGTACGACCCTGGAACATTAACCTTTGATACGAGCGAAAAGCAAAGAACGCCATCATGGACGGATCGCGTGCTTTACAAGGGCCGTTGCCGTGATAAGGTCATCCAAAGAAGTTACGATCGTTACGAATTATTAATTTCGGATCATTTGCCAGTCAGTTCGCTTTTCGACGTCGAGGTCACCACCGTTCAAGATTACAAGTACAGATCGTGCAGAGAGCAAATCACCAGGGAATTGGAAGGCGACGACGTTAATCCCACCGAGAGGCCACGCCTCGAATTGTCGCGCGATCTATTCTACTTTGATAACGTTTCATACGGTAGGGCTAGGACCGAGATTATAGAATTAACCAACCCTGGTCGCGTGGTGTGTGAATATCAATTCGTGAGTTTCGATGCAGACCAGGACGATTGCAGCAAGCCTTGGATGAAAATCAATCCGTCGCAGGGATTAATCATACCGGGACAAACCATTCAAGTCAGCCTGACCGTTATGGTGGATCAATCGACGGCGCCATCCCTAAACACAACAGACGGTTCGTTGGAGGATACTTTATTGATACATTTGGAAAATGGAGCAAACTTTAGCGTCAAGATCAGAGGAAATTTTTTAAGGACCAGTTTCGCTAACTCCTTGAGAAATTTGATTCACATTTATGGACCGATCAGACAGGCGCCCCAATCAGAAGACTTGACCAAATCATCCATCAAGTTGCCCATTCCAAAAGAGATTTACAAGTTGGTTGATTATTTATGTAAATATGGGTTGAGGACTCCTGGCTTGCTGGTTAATTCGGTTCCGCCTTCTCAGGTAGATATTGTTAGGGACATGCTGGATCGTGGAGTGAGCTTATCTTTGTATCAGGGAGAAGTCCATGCTGTTTTCGAGTGTTTGGTTTTGTTATTAGAATCCTTACCCCAGCCTCTCATTCCATATAAATATTATAAAGCATGTATTGAACACCACCTATTCCCGGAAAAGTTGGTCGAAACCGTTAATATGATGCCTGCAGTTCACTACAATGTTTTCCACTACATAATGTCCTTCTTGAGAGAGTTGTTGGCAAATAGTGATGCTAATGAGTTGACTATAGATTTTTTGAGTTTTACTTGTTGTAATATGATTTTGAGGACACCCATGAATATGCCTTTAGAACAGCAAGAACGGGATAAAAGCGCAAAGATTGCTTTCATCAAAGTTTTTCTCAAAGAAGATCAAGAGACAATGATGAATACATTATCAAAAAATTTAATGAGACAGACTTAATAAAGTACAGCAATTTGTTTCCCTTTTTTGTTGATAATTTAAATTTATTAGGTGGTTTTTGGTTTGGTATTGGAGGATATGTGGATTGTTGTTGACCAATCAAATAAACTTTATCCTGAAAAAATCCTTTTTTATTTTGATGCACGTAAAAACTGTGCCAAAAACACATAAAACGTGCCTATACAAGTATACATACATAGCGCAATTGTTATTTAATTGTTGTCAGCACCGCCATTGTCAGCATCCTCCTGTTGTTGATCAGCAGCGTCCTGTGCTTATGCCGCCACAATGTTTGCTGTACTCTCCCTCTCAATTTTGTTATATAGTCCACAACAAATAACAAATATCGCATGCAGTTTCTCAGGTGTGCCGTCAAAGCCCCAATCAAGATCTAAAACTTTGAACATGCTCTTCAATCTGCCAAAAACACGCTCAATCATACTTCTTATAGATGCCATTCTTTTGTTCAAAATAATCTCCTCCGCAGTAAGTGATCCCTTTTTTGGCTTCTTTTTGATGTTGATTGAACGTGGAAGGTATGTGTTGATGGACTGATATCCAGCGTCTCCAAGAATAATATCAAAATCAGGGTTGTATACACCATTTCCAAGCAGTTCAGGTTCTATACTCCACCTTATCAAAGTCCTCACTATTTACTACCGCATAAGCAGCAATAGTTTTGTCTTTGTTTGCAGAGCCATCTGTGTTTTCTCAGTGATGTGTGTATATCAAAAATTTTAGTGTAAGGTAACTCATATAACCATTGATGGGGGCTGTATAACTACCAATAAACTTTAAGGCTTATCCCTGTTTTAAAAAAATAGCATTAACAAAAAATATTAGGACATCCGTCAGCCTTTAAATCAACAAAGAAGTGGTTGGATGTGTTTAAAGAAGTCAATAGAAGCAAGGTCATTACAACATTGTCTGGTTCTGTATAAGTTAGCTCTATATGTTGAAAACCAATAAGACAGACTGCCACTTTCTGCCAAAGATTCTTTGATTCAAAGTGACTCTCATCAAAACATTTAATGAGAAGTGGATCAATTTGAGTGAGAGTTGCCACAACCTGCCCATAGTATTTGATGTTCTACTTTGTATATTTATTGATTATAGTATAAATTGGGGATTTAATTGTCCATCCCTAAGAAATGTAAAGTCTGTAAATAAAGTACCTTGATACAACATGTCCAAATTGTAGTAACATGTTTGTGACCTCTTGAAGTTGACAAAGGATATTGACTCATATAAATGAAAACTAACGCGCAAACTTTTTCTTTATTCTCTTTCTGTACTCTATTTCCCCCCCATCCTTGACTGTGTCATCTAATGTGATCTTGTCAATCCAGTATCTAATTTTAGATTTTGTCATTGTTGGAAATACATGCAACGCATATTTGACTGCACTAAACCTCATTTTATAGTAAGCAATTAGACTTGCCCTTTTCCTGGTCTCCTTTGGCATCAAAAATTTACAAGTATTCATTGAAGTTCAACAGTCAACTAACAAGGAACTCTCAGGAAGGAATTTGCAGTTACTAAATACGAAGCACATAGACAAATATAATTAGAGCTTGAAGTCTGTAAATAAAGAGTCTACTTTGATAGTAATATTTTTTTCTATAAAAAAGCCACTTATATGTTGAATGATTTTTAAACTTACTTTGGAGTGTTGGTTATACATTTATAGGCTATTTCTGGTCTGTAGTTTAACATATTCAGCTGTAGACTAATTTTGACCGCACTATAAAATGAAGGAAATTATATAAACTTTAAACAGCTAACAGCAAACATAATGGCAAGAAGAAGACTCTCTCGCAACACTACCACCAACAAAAACCAGCTAATGCTCACCCAGATGGATAGGAGGACCCGCCGACAACCACCAAGGGATCCCAACTTTCTGTTTGAATCAGAGGCAGAACAAGTTTTAACGCAAGAACCAAGCGGCAACACTTCAGAGGACAGCAGCTCCAAAAACAACAAGTCTTCTATGGACTCTTACGGCGAATTGAACAAGTCCGCTCTGGAAGATGCAGCATTGTACCAGGAAGATGTTTTCCGCCAATCAAGACTTGACCACCAAGAAGAGCCAACATTGTGTGATGCGTCCCTTGCATCTAATGCTGAATCAGACTGCAGTGTAGGAACTAAGCGACAACGGGAGAAGGACAGAAAGATCCGTGAGCATGAACAAAAGCGAATAAAGTGTGAAGAGGAGGCAGCCAAGCGCCAAAGAAAGAAAGATGAAGAGAGAAAGAAGAGAGAGGAAAAGCGAATCGCAGCAAGAGAAATGAGAGATGCTGATAAAGCTAGGCGTGACTTTGAGCAAGCAGAGAGGTACAAAGAGGAATTGCATATAAAGTCAATAAAAGCACTTGAAGCCAAACAAGCTAAGGAGCTAAAGGAGCGAGAGGCGGAGAACCGAAGATTACAAAGAGAGTACAAAAAGGCTGAGAGATAGAAACAGAAGTTGGAAAAAGAGAGGCTGGCACTTAAAAAGAAAAAGTTGAAAGAGGCTGAGAAAAGTGAGAAAGAAGAAGAAGAATCAGTTGAAGGAGCTCAAGCAGAGAGCAAAGTATGGCACTAGAAACCCTTCCTTTCAGAAGTTCCTTGATCATCACAATGTAGACCCATCTGCTTCCTCTAAAGGAATCTCAGCCATGTTACAAATATCTTCTATTAGTAATCGCAAAAGCCCACATCCCAACACAACTGCCTAGAAGTTTTGAGACTCTTGATTTTTTAGTTAACAAAATTGTAAATTAAAATAATTTAAACCCTTCTGGTCAATTATGACAAATAATTATTTTTGACGAACACCAGGAAATCAAGTCTCAACTTTCCTAGCCAATTTCCTCCTAACTTTGTAATCAATTTGAACTTCTTTTCCCCCCGCATAACAGACCATCCTGTGTCATGATTATCTGTACGTCTATCTAATGATGTGAAGCAATTATGGAGATGAACATTTAGAGTAGAATTTAATTTTGGTGGTGATTGATGCATTTTCAAAGCAGTTAATATTGGTAAGAACTCTATTTGCATCTGTATACTTGATTTTTTGTGAAAAAAGCGTTAAAATTTGGTAAAATTTCAATTCTTCAACCCTTTAATTTAAAGATTATGAGGATATAAGCAAGTCGCTCACAGAATGTACAAGAAATGACGTAACATTGTGATTTTGAAGAAATACACTTTATTTGTCATGAATATATAAGAAATGTTTATTGAAATGGTATTTGTATTCTTGTATAAAGCACTTAAAAGTAACTTTTTTAATGATATATTTAGGATAATAGATTGGTGAGTTCCAATTATTTTTGACAAACAGCGAGATAAGGGATCCACCTCCGTGACAATACTCTTGTGAACAACCCTTCCACTCACATACTCCTTGCTCTCAATAAAAATACCACTGACATTCACACGTCCAGACTTCTATGCACAGTCGGTGTGCTACTGTTAAATGATCCTCTGTGGTCTGACCCTGCCCGTATTGAAGAGCTATCCACCATCTTCGACACCGATGACCAACATGTGACTATACTAACAGACTGCTTATCTGGCATTCAAGCTGTACAGTCATATGAAAAGCTGGTAAATGTGGAACAACAGTTACGAATATGTGACAACCAACTACTTCATGCAATTGTCCAGGAAAAGAAGAGAGTTAAATCATGTATCCTTAACTATGTTGAAGCTCATTCCAACATTCCTGGTAATGAAGAAGCTGACAAACTCGCAAAGCTTGGTTTGAAGAATCACCTCATCAGTGATATCTGTCCGCCCACTCACCTTGCTTTTGATCTTGTTTGTAACGGTGATGTTCCACACAAATCTGTTCGTCTTTTTGTCAAATCTTATTTGTCTTCTAAACGTGCTTACTCAGTTGACTACAAATATGACCTTCTACATGATGAATACCACATTAAAGCGTCTGTAGATATAGACAAATTAAACAAAAGCGAACAAAAATTCCTACTTCGCCTCCGCTCCAACCAGCTTTGCACTCTGTCAAAGATGCGTTACTGGAGCAACAATCCAAATTATGACACCAAATGTCCTCGGTGTCATTCATCACATGAAGACCAGCAACATTTGCTTCTTGACTGTCGCTATAATAAAACTAAATTACATGATGCGATGGTCAGAATCAATAAGGTTATCCAGGATAATCTGAAACCTGGCTTTGTTATTCGAGGCATTTTTAAATTTTGGGGAGCGCCATATTATTTGACGCAGCGTGGAATTGAAGGAAGCGAAGAAATGTCAGAGTTGCCAGAAGATTGGAAGAGGTCCATTTATGCTAGTATGCTAGGATATGTTAGTATGGACACTTTCAAGCGATTCAACAAGCACTTTAGAGTTCTCAAGCCTCTCTCTGTACTCCGAAAAATCTCTACAATACTCATGGAAACTTCCCGTTCCATTTGGACCGCTCAATGTGTTTACAAGG